>JAOANK020000053.1:884225-894611 GCA_026257165.2 Telfairia occidentalis | reverse complement strand
TTTATCATTTAAAATTTCAATACTACCGTTCAACTTTGCTAAATGTTTCAAAAAGTATCCTACAATAAAATTTTGGTTGGATGTTTGACAAAAGCTGGTTGACGTGTCTGCTAACATATGGAGTACGTGGATACAAAACAACTTAGGTCATAGCTTAAGTGAAAAAATACAACATTTGAGGATTGATTTGAAACTTTAAAATAAAATAAATAATTTTAAAAAGTCAAAATCAACATTTAAAAATGCATGAAAACAAACGAAATGTTGCGTTTTTTCACTTAAACTGCCACCTAAGCTATTTTGTATTCATGTAGTCCATGTATTAGCACTACACCAACTTGTCAAACATGGAACCAATTTTTTTTGAAGGGTATCTTTTCAAACATGTACCAAAGTTAAAGGGTAGTATTGAAACTTTTTAAGAAATAAAAATATTTTTGAAATGAAATATATAGTATAGGAGTATTTTGTATAATTAAACCTAAAAAATAGATTAAACACACATTTCTAGTTTGTCTACTTTAATTGTTTTGTTTTGATTATAAGTTTAGTCACAAAATTTTTAAATTTGTGTCAAAGGTCCTTAAATTTTAGTTAAATAAGTTACTAATTTTTTTTTTTTTTAATTTTTTAAGAAGTCTCTTAAATTTAAAAGTGTATAATAAATCATTGAACTTTCAAATTTGTATATTATAATATGTCATCGAACTTGCAAATTAACGTGTGTATTAAAACTCCAAACTTTTAATATTGTGTTCAATAAGTTCGTGAAATTTAAAAATTGTCGATTAGGTCAATGATTTATTAGATGTAAAATTCAAAGTTCGAAGGTTCAAATTCTCGATCAAAACTGAGTTCAAATCCTTATTACTAGGAGGTGGAGATTTGAACCCACAATATTTTAGTCGGGAGGTATGCTTAACCAATTTAATTATGCTTGATTTAACTTTTTATTTATTTTTTTTTTGAATTCAATAATATATAGAGGAGTAGGTTTGAATCTCCAACCTTTTTCTATCAATGATATATGCCTTAATTAGTTAAACTATGCTTAACATATATATATATATTTTTTGTTGATAGATGGATATCTTATTATCTTTGTTAATAGATCATATAAAGTCATAATCAAGTTTTAAAGTCACGTTGTATAAGGGAAGTAAAAGAATTTTATGCTCCTGTAAGAAAATAAAAGGACACTAGGCAAATTGGAGTTCGATGGTGCCTTTTTAGCATGATTCTTACGTTGATTTTCTTTTTCTTTTGTGTAGGGCAATAAAGGAACTAGGAAGAGACAAGTTGGAGGCTTTCATCACCATCCTCTAAACGCTATGGAACGATCGAAACAAGATGATTTTCAACAACCATCAGTATACACTTGAGGACTCAGTCAACAAAGCACTGAGCTGCATTGAATAATGAAAAAGAAGAAATAGATGAGACTCACCCAACCAGCGGAGAAGCCGAAAAGTGACGACCTTCTAATCCACCCACATACAAGCTTAATATGGATGCAACATGTCTTGATGGACAAGTTGGCTTTGGAATAGTGTTGTTTGATGCTCATAGGGATGTATTGCTAGCTGCTAAGAGTAAGAATACTTTATGAACCTATTGAGTTGGCTGAGGCTTTTACGCTCGAGGAGGGGATAAGGTTGGCCATGAAGGCGGGAATCATACTACTCTATGCTGAAATTGATTCACAAATAGTATGGAAACTAATATAAGAAAATGATTATTTCAACAATAAAATTAAGATAATTGTGGATGAAATAGGCAGGAAGCTTTAAAGGGGGGAGGTGCACGGTGTAACACTAGTCAAATACAAACAAAATGAGGTGGCAAACTTATTGGCTGTTTATGTAAGTTGAAACTAGTTCTCAGATATTTGAATGGAAGACCATCCTCATTATATTTCACATGCTCTTAGCGTAGATTTACGCACTTTTAACTATGCTTGATATTTTATTATTTTCTTATACTAAAAGAAGAGTCATATTTAAAGCTTTTTAAAGCTTAGAAATTAAATAAACATAAAACAATGAAAACTAAATTGGTAGTTTAATCCCATATATATATATATAACCAATAACCCCTCCATTTTTTCAAATAATTCCTACGACCGATTTCTGGGGACAGAGAAAATGGAAAAAGTATGTAAGTTCGGCGACGTCGTTTTTGCTTCCTCGCTTTGCTTTGCATTTCTCTCGGCGGGAAACGTAGTGGAGCGTCTCTCGTACTCTCACCTTCAACTTCAATCCATTTCCATCAATGGCGCTCAAATTGCCCTTCCCCTTCCCCGTCTTCGCCCCTCAATTTAACCCTAATTCAACTCCATCGCTCCGTTCTCTTCCCACCGAATTTCGATTCTCCCGCTGGAACAATGCCAACGCCGAGAGATTCGAGCAGCGCCGACGGTCTCAGCAAGAAATCGAGGATGAAATCCGCCGGGAACGTCGCTTCGATTCCGCCACCAGAATCGCCAATCTCTATGATTGCGATTCGTCCACCTCCCCCGTCGTCGGGACTGAAACGTTCCGGTCCGTCGGCACTCCTTCGTCTCCATCGAGTCCTTCAATCCCTGGTCGAAAATCCAAGTACTCCAAAAACCCTAATCTCAGTTCACCCCCTCCGTTTCGTCAAGTTTCGAAGACCAAAAAGACATCGAACGCAGCCAAAGACAGACCTGTAGGCGTTGAAGCCAATGTTAGCATAAGTGAAGATGGAGTTTCGTACGTAATTGATGGAGCTCCATTTGAGTTCAAGTACAGCTACACAGAAACGCCGAAGTTGAAGCCGATAAAGCTCCGTGAACCGCCGTATGCGCCGTTTGGGCCGACGACGATGCCACGGCCGTGGACGGGGCGTGCTCCATTACCGCCGAGCAAAAAGAAGTTGCCGGAATTCGACTCGTTTCAGCTGCCGCCGAAAAACAAGAAAGGAGTTAAACCAGTACAGGCGCCTGGACCATTCTTGCCAGGGTCGGGGCCGAAGTATGTGATGTCGCGGGAAGAAATATTGGGCGAACCGTTGACGGTGGAGGAGATCAAGATGCTGATTCGTGGATGCATCAAAACCAACAGGCAATTGAATATTGGTATTCTTACTCATGAAATTTTATCTCAATTTCAACAGCATAGACATTTCCTGTTTAGTGTGGATTTTCTAGCCATCTTTTGCATTATTTCTGAAATCCATTGTTGGGTATGACTGAAAATTACAACTACGAAGCATTTAGATTGCTGCAGAAGAAAACTAGCATCTCTTTTGTCTACCTCTTAACCTTTGGCTTATCTACTTGTGCTTTCGGGGTTATTTTTAGTAGGAGTCTGTGGTTGATTTCGAATTGGAGAAGAAAGGCTTTCAAATGGTTTGAGTTGTTTGTTAATTTTTGGTTTAAATCTTATCTAGTCTTTTCTTTTTCTTGGTCCTTAAAACTTCAATCATTCTATTATAGTCTTAAACTTTACATAGAAAATCATTTTAGATACAAAAATTCGAGTAGATAGTAAATTAGGTATTGAGATTCCAAATAAATTCGAGTTTTGTTAAATGATGAATGGAAAATTAATGGTAAGAACTATTTTTTTATGCATAGTTTAGGGACTGAACAATATATTTGAAATTTGGAAGATTAAAGTAGAATAATGGTTGGTTTAGGGAAATGGGCCAAGAGAAAATAATCATTATTAGGGTAAAATGCATTTTTGGTCCCTAAGTTTGAAAGTATGTTTCTATTTGGTCCCTAAGTTTCAAAATTTGACAGTTTAGTCTCTAACCTTTAAAAAATGGTTCTAAAAGGTCCTTGAAGTCAAACTATCACTCATGAAATGTTTTTTGTTTTATTAAAATTTTATTGTTTAATAAAATTTTAATTTAGCCACGTCATTTAAAATTAACACATCATCATGCCACTTAGTCTTTCAAACTTTCACGTTAGCATTTCATGAGTGATAGTTTGACTTTAAGGACCTTTTAGAACCATTTTCTAAAGGTTATGGACTAGACTGTCAAATTTTGAAACTTAGGGACTAGATAGAAACTTACTCTCAAACTTAGAGAACAAAAGTGTATTTTACCCTCGTTATTAAACCTAACGTCTTCCTTCCAACAGAGATTTCAGTAATCAAGTCATTATTTTTTTGTATAAGCTGTTGTTTAGTCAACTTGCAAAGCATAGTTTTTTTGTTCTTTCGATCTGAAAAATAGTATCTCTGGACTTGGAAATTCTGGATTAGAACAAGCTCTAAATGGAGAATTTTATCTTCTCTACACTTTGGGGTATGGTGGGATGAACTTTCTGAAATTTTTACTTTTAATTGTTTTTAGGTAGAGATGGTTTAACGCACAATATGTTGGATAACATACATGCTCATTGGAAACGGCGTAGAGTGTGCAAGATAAAATGCAAAGGAGTATGTACGGTTGATATGGACAATGTGAAACAGCAATTGGAGGTTGATTACTCCTTATATATAGCTCGACCTATTACTACTAATCGTCATTTAAATACGCCAGCAGCTTTTTTATGCCTCCTTACCAGTACAAATATTAATATTAACTAGGTTAAATAAATATTTGTCATTATGGTTTGGTTGAAATTTTCAAAACGTTTTTGTCGTGCTTTGTGAGTCGTTACGATTACGATGTCTTTAGTTTTGCTTGTTGCCAATCGCTCACTGCCTCGCTCCTTTTTGAGTTAGAGTTGGAGCCTAGACCTCATATCTACTACTGTAATCCTGGCCTTTGGTAACTGTCTCGGACTCGATCAGCTTTCGGCAAATTGTGATTGCTGCTTCTAAATTGTTGTTATAGTAACATCACAATTAGCTATTACTTCTATTGGAAATATATATCTATATGGCATGTGATAAAGTCGTAGGCTGCTTGACATAGTAGTTTGTGTATATTTTTGTTGTGTGTTTACTGGATCAGTGGATGCATCCTCGACTATAATCACCGCACGTTCAAATAACTCGTTGTTGATTATTATTCTTTTGTGTTCTCACATGATTATGATTTCTTGGCAGAACTAACTTTCTGAACGTAGGATTTTGAGTGTTTCTAATATCTGCTCATTTTGCTTTACATTAAATCTTTGAGACGGTCCAGGTCCATCATTGACGTTACAGACATGTGCATTACTTTTTGCTTCTAGTTAGTTTTAAAAATGAAAAAAAAAAAAAAATGTAGCATTGCTTTATGCTCGTAACTTGTTTCTTGTTACATAATTTTGGTAGGAAAAAACTGGGGGTAAAATCATTTATAGTAGAGGTGGAGCATTGTACCTTTATCGAGGTAGAAATTACAACTATAAATCCCGTCCTCGCTTCCCTCTCATGCTATGGAAACCTGCTGCACCGGTGTATCCTCGGCTAATTAAGCAGGCCCCTGATGGCCTAACACTGGAGGAAGCAACCGAAATGCGTAAGAAGGGACGAAAATTAATACCGATATGCAAGCTAGGTATCGGCTTTTCCTTATGCTTCTATCACCATGTCTGAGATATTTTAGCACACTGAACTTTCTGTTTGTAAATGTTATAGGAAAAAATGGTGTGTACTCTAACCTTGTAAAGCACGTTAGAGAGGCGTTCGAAGAGTGTGAACTTGTCAGGATTAACTGTCAAGGGATGAACGGGAGCGACTTCAGAAAAATCGGTGCTAAACTAAAGGTCTTCTTATATTTTCTTCATTTGATTAAATAAAACGTTAACTCTGTCCCCATTAGTTTGTCAAGCAATCTTCTGAGTCAACTTTTTAATCTCTTTAACTATAGGATCTTGTCCCTTGTGTTCTTATATCTTTTGAAAGTGAGCACATTCTTATGTGGAGAGGAAGAGATTGGAAATCCTCCCTTCCGTCTATAGGAAGTAATCTCGAGGGAGCGGAGGCACCTAAAATGACAGACGACGTAACTATCATTGCACCATCCGATGAGGAACAAGAAGCGTCGGTTGAGGATGCTAGTCCAAGCCTCCTTGATTCAACATCTCTGGATTCTGCAGTTCTTCCAATGCGGGGAAATGAGGAGCTGGATCTTATGAACGCGGAGAAATCTGTTACTTCTGATGTCGATTCATTAACAATGATGGTTTGTGACAACGATTCTATATCGATAATCGAAAACTGCATTGAGGACAATATGAGAGCTACAGGGGGAGAAGATCTAAAAATTCCCACATCTAACATATTTGATGAGGATTTTGAATCTTGGAGCACAACGTCGGGAGGTGAGCGTGAGACTGAATCGGGATACTCGGACTTTGATGAAGCAAAACCAATGGAGCAATCGAGATTCGATGCTATCGAGGCTGCTGGGAACATGGAAACCAAGCTGTGGGATTCGTCGTTAGTTGGTCCTGCCATCCAAGACGAGTTAGTGTATGCTTCAGAAGCCTCACAAGATCTCAATAACCAAACAAGTAGCGTCGCTATCGATGGAGTTCTTCGACTATTGAAGCAAGCGATCGAAAATGGCAGTGCTGTTGTTTTAGACGATTCGTCGCTGGATGCCGATATCATTTATCAACGGACAGTTGCCTCTTCTCAGTCTGCTCCTCCGGCGCCGGTTTTTAGGCACCAACCAAGGAAGAAGGTAGCAGTTGATAAGAGTGAGGAACAAACAAGCAGAGAATCGGTAGTCAAAGAAATGGCTGCAGTTTCAGTGGAGGGAGGAAGTGAGAAGACGAAGGATTCTAAAACAAAAAAGAAGAAAAATTTTGGTGAATATAATTTCAATTCACCACAAGGAAGCTTAGGAGTGGATGAACTTGCGAAATTATTGGCATGAGACGTACAGGTACAGGTACAAGTTGATTAGTCAATTAATTATTTTTTTCTGAATTTTCTTGGCTTCAACCGTGTATTGGATTTTTTTCGATGTATTATAGTTTTTAAAACAATTTTGTAAAACATAATATTTTTTTTTATTAAATATGTGTTTGGTACGACTTGTAAAATAAAATATTTTTAAGTGAATACTTATTATATAAGCATTTTTGGAGTATTTTTTTTATTTGTTTTTAAAAAATTTTAAACCACTTTTGATTATTAAAATTTTTTATAAATATTTTTAATTAGTTAAAAACATTCCTAAACAATTTTAACCCATCGCTACTAGGTTTTAAAGTTTTAAAATTTTCATCGATAAGCAACTTAAAAGCTATACTAAATAAAAATGAGAATTCTTTTAGAAACGAGTTACCTTTACATATTAACAAAATTGATGTATTTTTTATGACAAAACAAGTGTGTCAAATAATACTTCTTTGAAATTATATAGCATAGAATTCAAGTATGAAAATGTTCAAAATTAAGCAATATTTTACCAAGTCTAAACAAAAAATAGAATTAAATTAAATGAGCTACATGTTCAAATTAATGGAAGAAAAATGAAAAAGAAAAAACAAGGACGATAAATTAAATATTTTGATTAAAAAAAATGAGAAAAAGAATGAGAAAAATATCTAAATAAGAATATATAGATATAATAGCGTTCTGCTAAACTTGAAGGTCACCGCCGGGCTTCTCCTTCGGCGGCTCTTGTTCTTCTCCATCTTCTCTGACAATTCTTTTCCAGAACGGATGATTTTCCCACAGAAGATAGATCTCTTCGATCGGAACTTGCTTTGTCTCCGGCAACAGAAAGTAGATGAAGCAACTCATGATGAAGATCAATCCGGCAAACAGGATGAAAATTCCATACTGGAGATGGCACATCGAAGCAAGAAAACACTGCGCGATCAGAGCTGTGAAGAAGAGATTGACGCACACAACGATGCTTTGGCCGGCCGACCTCGTCTCTAATGGAAACAGCTCGCTCGGAACCAGCCATCCCAATGGCCCCCAAGACCTTCCATAAGCCAACACGAACAAGCAAATCACGCACACCAGGAACACGCTCACTCCTTTTGAAAGTTCCTTTCCTTGTCCGAAATTGAATTTCAGTGTTATAGCGACGGCGATCTGTGGAATTTCAGAGTGTTGGGATGAGATTCGAGAAAGAAATTCGAAATCGGAGAGTGTAGGGAAGGGGATTGAGGGATTTTACCATGCAGACGAACATTTCGAAGCCGGCTTCGAGGAAGAATTTCCTCCTCCCGAACTTATCGACGAGGAACATTGAAATTAACGCCGCGAGAACGAGAGCCACACTTGTGAAGGTGGAGGAATAGAGAGACGCCGCCGAACCAAACCCTAAGCTCTGGAGAATTACAGGAGCGTAGAACAGAATAGAGTTGTTTCCTGTAAGCTGCTGGAACGCCGGGATTCCGAGTGCGCCGATTATGAGCTGCGGACGGTTTTTCCGGCGGAGCAGATTCCTGAAAGGATGCTTCACGGCTCGAGCGGCATTGCTTGCATCAACAAGATCGGCGAATTCAGCGTCGATTTTCTCAGTACCTCGTATCTTCTCGAGAACTCTTCTTGCTTCCTCTAATCTCCCCTGCTCGACGAGGCTGTTCGGCGTTTCGGGAAGAAACAAACCGCCGACGAACATTATAGTCGCCGGCGCCATGGCTAATCCAAGAGATAATCTCCAGCCCCAAGGATGAATCCGCTCTGTTCCGTAGTTGATGAAATTCGCAATCAGAATCCCTAGGCAAGTCGTCAATTGGAACAACTGATTGACTCTGCCTCGGATTTTCGCCGGCGCCATTTCCGAAAGGTACAACGGGACCGCTTGGTTTCCGAATCCAATGCCGATTCCGAGGAGAATCCGTCCGATGAGGAGCATTGCAATGTTGACTGCACATGCATTGATGAGTCCGCCGAGGAAGAAGGAGACGGCTCCGATCAGAATGCTGGCTCTTCTACCTTTCTTCCTGGTGACATGAGAAGCCGCGAATGTGGAAAGAAGACCGGCGAAGTACAGAGAGGATGTGAAGAGAGTGAGAATCTGGTCGTCGTATTTGCAGTAATCTGTTTCTTTGACGTGAAGTTGCTTCCTTCTGTAAACTTTTGGGAAGAACTGCTTGAGAAAGTCGTCCATGGAAGTTACTCCGCCTGGAATCAGCCATTGAAATATCAGTCAACTCTTCAAAATTTGGTATGATTTACGATGAGTTTTTTTATTGACCTTTAAGAAAAAAAAAGTATTTTTATTAATGCTTTAGAACTTTTAAATCACTTTCAATCATTCATGAGCTCCCAAACTCACTATATTTCAAAATTTTTTGAGATAAAAATCATTTTTAGCTTCAAAAAATCATCTCAATAGTTAGTTATATCTCTCTAAAAACAATTTACCAAGAGAGATAACTTACTATAAAGAGATTATTTTTTTTATGTAATTTACTTTTTTTTAAAGGTGTATCTTAAAAAAGTACCCTAGATTTGGAATATTTTTGAAAGCCACCATTATTTCAGAGATTAAAAAAAAAACTCTTATACTATAGTAAATGTCTTAATTTTAATTTTTTGAATGAATATTAAGTGAAAATATGTTTGGTAAGTTGTCTTCTCTAATTTTTTTTTTTTTAGAAAGTGTCCTTTTCTAGGAATGGCATAATATTGCTTTTACAAGTTATCTAAACTTAGATTGTATAACAATAAATTTTACAACATGTCTAAACTTTTTATGAGATAATGTTAATTTCTTTCATATAATGAGTTTTACAACTTATCTAATCTTTTAAAGGATAAAGTTATTTTTTATAAGTTATCTAAATTTAAAATGTTTAATAAGTCATCTAAGATGCATAAATCAAACATGATTTAATTAATTAAGACATAATTTTCTTGACCAGGTCGCGGATTCAAATTCTCTAACCTAATGGGTTGGAATTCACTTTATGAAGGTATAAAGTTTAACTTTTTAAAAAATTATCAAACCTTATAACATTATTATTATTTTATCAACCTCAGACTCTTTTTATTTTGTGTATTTCAAGTGTAAATTTTAAAGATCTATTGGATTTAGGCACTCTGACACTTTTTGAGGTTGTAATTTAAAGCTTATTTTTATCCATTGGTATTTTAAAATTTGAATTCACTGATTCGGTCATAGATTTTTAAAAAAATTTTTTTGAGATAATTCGGTCATAGTTTTAACAATAAAAAATTTAAGAAAAAATATATTTATATTTGCAAATCACATGGAAATATTTAAATTCAAAATAATCTTGAAAACAGAATGGTATGGAACGTAAAATAAGCGAAATCACAACTATATTATATTATTTGAAATTATCCTTTAAAAGAGAAAAAAAAAAATTAAAATAGACCAATCACCTGAAACGCCAAGATCATAGCCAAAGAGAGAGCCTCCAAGGGCAGCAACAATGCAGGCATTGAAGAAATACCACGTGAATTTATACTCATAAAGATGAGCCCTCTTCAATGGCCCTTCATCCGTAAATCCTCCTCCTGCCATTCCCAAACTCTC
>JAOANK020000053.1:839650-849652 GCA_026257165.2 Telfairia occidentalis | reverse complement strand
ATAGTTTCAGAGTCATACCAAACATATCAAAGTTCAACCAATTTAAATTGTACAGTTTAATACTGTTTCGATGTAGTTTGAGAATATAGCCAATTGTGAATTTGAACTTTTAAAATGTTATTTCTCCTACTTCATATAGTAATCTATCTGTTGCATCGCCAAATCGAACATAGCTCTACTGATTAAAGATTTATTTCTCTAACCAAAAGATCATGGGTTCGAATCCTTCATCACACGTGTCGTTGAACTCAAAAAAAATTCTAGCTGTTGGATCTCGTATTAATATTGGACACTACACAAAGATACATAAATTTACTTTTAACCAGTTGAGCTATGCTCGGTTTGGCTACTTTTAATCTATTATCAGTTTAATTTAACAAAATAAATTATAACTTTTTCAGACTCAAGATTCAAAGTTTGCCCTTTTTGGTTTTAGTCAAATTGGCCAAAGTAAGTCATTAAGAAAGCCCAAAAATAGCTCTAATATGTCTTTCAATGTACTGTTTTAAATCTTGAATTTTTCTTTATTTCTTTTAATAAAGTTTCAAACTGTTGAACAACAGAGTATCCCAAAAAATGGCCCAAAACCAATGAATCAGATAAAGTTTTGTTCTTTCTTCTTCTTCTTCTTCTTAATTTTTTCCCCTTAATTTGTCTATCAATTAAGTGAAGAAAACAAATCAACATAGTGCTACTGTTTGATTGCTATCTGTGTAGACCTGAAAGGAAGCAATAAAGTCTTTTTCTTCACTTTCATAATTTATGAAGAAGGGAAGAAAAAATATAAATTATTTTCCTATATTTTCTCTTAAAAACCAAAAAGAAAAAAGAGAAAGAAAAAGAAAGTCAAACTACCCTTTGATTACAAAATGACAGTACTTTTTAGCTGAACTTAGCTTTCTTTCAATATTGCATCCCCATAATGCAATTTGGAAAAGAAATGTATTGGACTTGTGCATGCATGCAATTTTTATATTTAGAGGTAATTGCAAATCACACCCTATAATTTTTACATTTCACAAATCGCACCCTTTGTATTTTTCTAAAATAGTCTCAAACATCTCACAAAAAAAACAAAAAAAACAAAAAAAGTCATAATTTATCTCTAAACGTAGCTTTAATTATTCTACTAAGTGCTACGTGTGTGTTTTAGTTCAATAACATGTGAGGGTAAGAATTCGAACCGGCGACCTTTTGGACGAGGAGTTATACTTTAACTAGTTGAACTATGTTCAGATTGGGGCATATTTAAAGGCATGTTTGAGAATGATTTTAGACTGAGTAATTTTAACAAAAGAAATTTTATTATAAGTGATTCTTCATCAAAGTGATTTTCATATAATAAAAACTAATTTCAACCCATTACTTTTAAAATTACTTTAAAGTAATTTTTTATTTTTTGAAAAATCACTTCTATCTCTTTGCCAAAAATCTTCATTCGAAAGTAAAGTGATTTTGGTCACTCTCAAAGATACCCTATTTTTTTTTTTTTGAATTAAAAAATTACGGAATTAGAGAATCGAACCAACTACATATATTAATTCTATTAAACTTAACAAAATGGCATTATTATTTACAAATGTACAAACTAAATTAAGAGTTGTTTGATTCTAAATAGTTTTTAAAAACATTAGGGGCATATGATTCATAAAATATAAGTAAAAATAGAACTGAGTGTAAAATAGTGGGGAAATTGATTTATTGATGAAACCCACTTTATTAGATTATTGACAATCTCAGCTCCAAATCTGGCTCTTGAGTTTCACTTGATTCAGAATTCTGACTGCTTGATCCAATTGAATCACTCCCATATTTTGAATTCATGTTCTTGTGCATTGAATCCTGCAATTTCAACACATTTCATGTTTTTTTTAAAAAAAATTGTCACATTTTCAATGTCATTACTCTATAAGTTTCAACTCTTCAATGATATACTTCCAAAAAAAAAAAAAATCAACGAGATATTATAATGATGGATATCAACTTATTAATAATACGAATCATCATCACAGTATCATAATTATGAAATTGAAATTAAAGTTAGAACGTAGAACGTCAATGTTCTAACAAATCAACGAGATATTATAATGATGGATATCAACTCATTAATAATACGAGTCATCACAGTATCATAATCATATAAGCATAATTACGAAATTGAAATTAAATTTAGAACGTAGACCGTCAATGTTCTAAAAAATCAACGATATATTATAATGATGGATATCAACTCATTAATAATACGAGTCATCACAGTATCGGAATCATATAAGCATAATTACGAAATTGAAATTAAATTTAGAACGTAGAACGTCAATGTTCTAAAAAATCAACGAGATATTATAATGATGGATATCAACTCATTAATAATACGAGTCATCACAGTATCAGAATCATAAAAACATAATTACAAAATTGAAATTAAATTTAGAACGTAGAACGTGAATGTTCTCAAAAATGTGTTTTGTTACTAAGAGAATAACTTTTTATATTTGATACTGATATTCATAGGATTTTAATTATAATTCTTTTTTTTAGTACATTATAAAATTAAGGTAATTAATTAAAAGAGAATATACAAACTAACCTGTACATGAGAATTGAAAAGGTGTCCAGTCATGTTTTGTTGCCCAAAATGTTGGGTCTCGAGGAATGTATTACTTGGGTCCCATCTAAAATTAAATAAATCACAAATTTATATTAAAAAAAATCTAAAATTTAACAGTAAATAAAACGAAAGATCTAAATTTTAATTTTATTTGACAGCACATATCTTTTTTTTTTTAACAATAAATAAAAAAGATTACCTTATAGAAGCTGCTGTTGGCTGAGAATCACCATATCTAAAGCTTCCTCTTTCATATTCTTCCATTCCCTAGGACAAAATTAACCAAAAGAAAATCTTGATAACAAAAAAAAAATAATTCTCTACAAACTTTGTCTATCTTTTTTTTTTTGGGCTAAATTATATAATATACGCTTCTACGTTGTACTTTATTTCGAAAATATCTTTATACTTTTAAAAGTTTCAATGCTACCTTTTAATTTTGCTAAATGTTTCAAAATTATCATTTATTCGAGACGTGAGCAAAACTCCAATTGGCGAACCAAAATTATGCTAGAAACTTCATCGAAAAATGAGATGGTTGCTAATATATGTCCAACGTGGAAGCTAGCGTGGAATTTTGGTTGATTTCAATCGAAAAAAATTGAAGCTTACGTTAACAACCAAACAACAACCAACTTCATTTTTCGATAAAGTTTATAACAAAAAAAAATTTCAAGGATAGTCTTAAAACGTAAGCAAAATTGAAGGGTAGTATTGAAACTTTTGAAATTATAAAATTATTTTTGAAATAAAAGTACAAAGTATAGAAGTATTTTATATAATTCAGTCTCTTTTCCTTAATGAATGTGATTTAAAAAATTAACGAAACTTCAAAAAAATTTACTTTTTTGAGATCACAATCAGATGGGTTTCTAGAGATTCGAAATTTTCTCAAAAAGCTCATAAATATATATATAGAATTTTGAGAGAGAGTCACCTGAAAGTTTTGGTGGAAGCCATAAGAAGGAGATGAAGAAGATGAAAAAGAAGAGGCTGCTGTTTGCAGTCTCATATCATCGCCCTATATATACGAAAACAAAAAATAATTAATCTCAAATCATCAAATTCCACCGTTCAAACCGCCATTAAAATGCAAGCTCCAACCACGAGAGATTCACAGAAAGAGAGAGAGAAAGAAAAAAAAAAAAAAAAAACCAAAAATCCCTATTGAACAAACACAGCTGCCATGAAATACTACCATAAGCTGAACCTTGAATTTTTTTTTTTAAATAAAAAGTAAGATTTTTAAAAAATGCCCAAATTTGTTTTCTTAAATTTTAGAAAGCTAAAAGCTTACATATATATAAAACGTTATATGAGATAAAAAAAATAATCAAATTCCATAGAAATTGCTACAAGAAATGAGACACAAAAGAGAGATATATAGAAAGACCAAAAAAAAAAGGGGGTTTATTCTGAATTTTTAAACATTAGATATAAGATCAAAACACTGTTTTTTAAGCACTTTTACACCTCAAAATTAATTATCACGTTAATTTCTGATTTTTTTCTCCCCTACATCTAATCATATAAAATCGCTAGGCATATAGTTCTAAGCCCTTCAAATAATTTTTTTTAGAGTAACAAACAACCAATTCCCAAAATGAACTCCATGGTAAAATTAAACCCTATGAAAGAATAATTCTTACCTACTTTACTTACTAATGAATAGAATTTCTTTTTACTGACCACTATTCAAAATTTGTCGGCTAAAAAAAAATGATGCTAGATAAATTTTGAACGATAGTCGGTAAGAGATAGCTATGAAATGCAAGCTGAAACTCGTAAGGGACGGGAAAAAAAATTAAATTAAAAAAAAATCCACAAAATGAACTCACTTCATGAGAGAGAAAATAGAGAGAGAGAGAGAGAGGAATTTATTTACGGCGGAGAGATTTGGATAAAAGTGGGAGCCATAAGCAGCACAGCCGCCCATTTCCCCATGCAATCTGATCTTCTCCAACTGAGCAACTCCCAGCCCTCTCTGCGGCTGCTTCGGCTTCTCTCCGCCGCCCCCTTTCCTCCCTCTCCTCCCCGTCGCCGCCGTACCCGCCGCCACCGGCGACCCACTTCTCCTCTTATCAATATTACTATTATTATTCCCCATATTCATATCCCCAAAATACCCACTCCCCATATCTTCTCTATCTCTCTTTCTCTTCCCACAAACAAATTAAAGAGCTAAGAAAAAATGAAGAGAGAGAAACAAAAACTAGAGAGAGAAAGTTGGTGGCTTGTTTGCAGTCTGAAAAACCAGAGATCTCCAAACCCCTCTTTTTAAGCCCTCTTTTTTCACAGTCCCAACAATTATTGCATCGCTGGATCAGATTGTCTCTAGGATTTTTATGTTATTTATACTTAGATTTTATGCTTCTCTTTTCTTTTCCTTTTTTTCTTTTTTTTCTTTGTTTTGAGAACTTCCATAAACTTTTTTTCTTCTTTAATTATTATAATATTAACAATCATTATCGCTGTTACTATTATTTTTTTTAACCACTCCATTTGATTGTGACTGTCTCTGATTTTAAGTATTTTTTTTTTAATGGTGGGTATTTATGATGGCACCCCATAAATGTTTTATTTTTATTTTTTGTTTAAGAAAATATATATAGATTTGTAAAATTACAAATTTAGACTTTTGGACTTTTGTTTTGCATTTTCTTCTTGTTGATTATTTATGTTGTCTCATTAATTAGCTTATATCATTTTTTAAATATTTTTGTCTTTTTGTTCATTTTGGAATATATGTAAACTTGAGTATTGTGTACTAATAATTGGAGGTTGAATATGTGATTTGAATGAAATAGGATGAAGAAAGAAAATTTTTCAGTGTTTTATTTGACGTATAACGTACATTGTTTTTATTTCTTTCATTTATCGTTGTTGAATGAGCAAATTCATAAAAATATTTTTGACAATTAGGTTTTATCTTTGAATCGGCATAATTATGTTTCTTTTTTTAAATTAAACAACATATGAGAGTATAGATTCAAATTGTCATATTTTTAGTTGAAAATACATATCTTAATTAAGTAGTGAAGTTATAGCTTAATTATGTCTAAATTTTAGATTTTAAATTTGATGGTAATATATAGTAACAAAACATATCCTTGTAAAATAATCTTACAAATATATTTATATTATTTAAAGAAAGTTGATACTCTTAATTTCTCTCTCCCTCCACTCTCTCTTTTACCCTACCAAAAGCTAAACAAAAACTTCTTGAACAATGGGAGTAGAATAAAAGGAAATTTGTAATTGATTGTCTCCTTTTTTATTGAATTTAAAAAATATGATTTTTTTAGCCCTAACGTGCCTTAGCTTCATAAACGAAGGAGAAGCAAAGTAAAAGGGAATATGTAATTGTACTAGAAAAAAAGGAAATATGTAATTGATTGTCCTTTTTTTTTTTTAATATATCATGGGTTTTACCTATATATATATCAGTTCAACACATGTAGAGATAAAATGATTCGAACTCATAACCTCTTGGTCAGGAAGATATATCTTTAACCAGTTGAGTTATGCTCGGTTTCATCAATATATTTGATGTTAATCAAATATCAATAAGACGTTAATCATTTACTTGTAATATCTTCTATTTGAACTAGACGTGAAATCTCTTGCATTTTGATAACTATAATTTAGTTACTCAATTATTTCTTAAATTTTATACTTGAATGAGATTATTTTTGCAACCATCTTAGAAAATGAAGATGGGATAAAATAGAGGAATCGAAGTGCAAAGATATTACGTTAATCAAGATCGAGTTTTTTTTGTTTTATTTTCATTTTTTTTTAATTCAACCACATGGATGTGGGAATTCAAATCTCCAAATTTTTTATCGATGATATATATATATGTGTGTGTTTTAATTGGTTTAACAATATTCAGGTTGGCTCGAAGATCGAGTTTCCGATGCGAAAGTATATAATATATATTTTTTTAAATCAATGAATTAGCTTAAAGGAGACCATCATATCCTTGTATTTGATCATGGATTAGGTCAATCAAATCAGATTTGGGGATTAATCATGCACGTAGGATTCAACCCTAAAAAGTGGGACCCACCAATTGAATTTTTGTTTCCCAATATTTAAAAGTAGGCTAAACCAATAATGCCCTAATGAAGAAACACCAGCTGTCAAATTCTGTAAGTAAAATTTCTTAAGAATAATAAAACTATTTTTTTTTTTTCGGGGGGGCGGGAATAAAGTAAAAGGTAAAGACTTATTGACATCTAAACATTATAGATTCTAGAAATCTTTCCTTAAGTAGCATTTGGAGGGTCATGGGGAGAAAAATGTTTAAGACACTATTTTCAATTTTTTTTTATATAAACTTAAAATCTATTTTAGTTCATAAAAAGATATTTTATTCTTATCTTTAACCTTGTTAATAATTTGTTGTATTCCAATTTTGCAAGAAAAATTATTTGTCATCAAGGTGGATCCAACGTATTTAACTCAAGAATAAAAATATTAATTATACTTTAATTCATTTAATAAATAGATATTTACTTTGGTTCATTGACTTTTATGCCCTTAAGAGTTATTAATATATAGTACTTGAAGTTTTAAGTGGTAGTTCTAGGGTCGGGTTTCAAACCATATAACACTAATCTTTTATAAAATAAAAATTAATCAATTAAATATATTTATCAATTTTCTTTTACATGTCTTTTGTCCCTATGATCGAACAAAAACCCTAATTTAAGAAAAAAAAAAAAAAAACCTCCTCTATATATTATTGAACATATATATGATATTTCTTTTGACCATGCTTTACTCTTTATGAAAAAGTTAACACGTTTTTTTATTACAATTGAAACAAAATGGTGGGAAGGACTTGAACTTTTGACGATGTTACTAATATTTTAATCAATTCATGTATATATTCTCAGTATGAATCTTTTTATTGAACACAAAATTTGATAATAATTATGTTTTTTTTTTTTTCACACAAATTTTTTTTCTCTCTCTTTTTGTATTTTTATATCTTAGTTGTCAAACTTTTAATACTGATCGTATTGAATTGATGAAATGTTAATTAATGAATTGTTTAGTGAACAAATCTGATTGAGGTGTTTGGAGCATGATCTGTGGGGGTTATATTATATAAATTAATTCAGAGTGGAGAGAGAAAATTGAGATGAGATGGATATTTGGAAGGATAAAATCGTCTTATTACTTCAACTTACATGTGAACTCATTCACTTTAATTTGCTTCCTAAATCTTCACTAATCCCTCTCTTAACTACATCGTTTTTATTTTTTTTAGTTCAACATCACGTGGAAGCTGGGGATTCGAACCTATGACCTTTTAATCAATGAGATATATTTTTATCTAGTTGAGTTATGTTCGATTTTGTTCTTAACTACATCATTTGATTTCAATAGCTTTCCTACATATAGAACTTAAAAAAATAAAAAATAATTAATTTTTTTTCCATACATAATCAACTCCATAATTTTTTTTTAGTTCAACAATGGTGAGATTGAGAATCGAACTGTCAACCTATCTTATTTAAGGTTAAAAACTCTTCCCTCGTGAACTGAAAAAAAGAAAAAGAAAAAAAAAATCTCTTTCTTGAAGTTTGTTTAACTTTTAAATTTGTAATAATTCTAAAGATGAAAATTATAAATTTACAAGCTCTAAATTGTGAAGAAAAGAAATAACTCTAATGATTTTTTTCAAAAAATACATCTTTTGAAACTATACGAAAATTATTTATCAAAAGTAATTTATTTCCATTTACTTTTACAAATATTTTATACATAAAAAGGTCGTTTTACAACCCAACTTTAACAAGTCCATTATTTTATTTTGAAAAGATACCCATATGTCACTTTTGAGATGAATAAATGGAAATCATGTCAAATCAATTTATGATAATAATGTTATTACTGTGTAGTCACAATTCAAAAAGATCTAATAAACATATTATAAACTAATTAATTATCCATATGTTTCTAAAAACCCCTAGACTAAGATCTCTTATTAGGACAATCTAATTGAAAAATGTTATAAATTTAATTGCAGGAATCATTTTTCCACCTCAATTGGCAATGTATGTAAAAAAAAAAAAAATTAGTCAATTATTAACCTAAAAATTAATCAGAAAATAATTACTTGTAAAACACAATAATTCATATATATGTTTTCACTTTTTCTTTTCTTTTTTTTTTGTCAAATGCATTTTTCAAACTCAAACTCTTAAAAAATTCATTTATTTGTAGTCCACAAGGTTTTAAAAGTAAAAAAAAAGATAATAATATAATAATGAAATAATGAAATATGGGGTTTTTTTTTTCTTTCTCTAATGAGTCAAATATGGACTCAATTTTAATATTAGTTTATTATATAACTGTTTTTAATTATATTTATTTAAATTTAATAAGGCATTGGAGACACCCCATCTATGAGTATACTTCTAAAATATTTCATGTTTGAAAAAGAATGAGCATGAATAACACCATGGTGAGACAGCAATTAAAATAATGGTAATTAGAAAATTTCATTGGTTAGAAAATTTTAATAATTAAAAAATCTATTTTCACTTGTTTTTTTTTTTTTTTTTGTGACAAAATACCCCAATGTAGCAGTAGACATATAAAAAGATAGAAAATCAAAGCATGCGTAAAAATTACCATAAATTTGGAGAAATTATAACATATTTAAATTTAAAAATCAATCTTATAAGAAATTTTGAAATTTCTAAAATTTAAGTGGGTAATGTAGATAATGATGACAGAAAATTTAAATAATGATCTTTACTTATAAAATAAATATAATTTTAAATGATTAATTCAATTATTCTTTTTTAATAAAATTTATGGCTTCTTGTTTCTTGTTCTTGCGTGGTTAACTTTCCTTGCAAAGTTTCAAGAACTCAATTTTCAACGTAAAGAAAAATTACACTAAAATAATAGTTCAAAGAAAATATTATAACATTAAATCGTGAATCATATGACTTTTTCTTGAAAAAATAAATGAAAAAATTCCAATAATCTTCGAATATATTTAAATTATAATTATACAATACGTAAACAATATGATTGGCGGAGAAGACCAAAGTTATTCACATGCCACGCGCGTTGCGTGTCCAAGTCTCTCGCTTTGAGTTGGGCAAATGTTGGCCGCTTGCATTTGAAATTTTATACATAAACGCCTATAATTAGGGTTACTTGGAGTTCCCAGTCGATGAAACGAGATTTAAATCTTATTTTAGCCTTTGAATTTTTAAATTTATTTTATTTTAGTCCTTAAATTTTTAAAATATCTTTTTTGATTTCTAAACTTTTAAAATATCCATTTTAATTTTTGAATTTTTAAAAAATAATAATTTTAGTCTCTATCTTTGTTTTATTTTTAACAAACTAATTACATAACT
>JAOANK020000053.1:784418-798666 GCA_026257165.2 Telfairia occidentalis | reverse complement strand
GGGGGAGGGTGAGAAGTGTGAAGAATGAGACAATGCTTAACATGAAGCACGAACCAGAGCCATTTCTAATCCTCCTCCCAAAGCAAGTCCTTCGATGGCAGCAACAATTGGTTTCTTGGCATCTGCACTTATGCAAAATAACACTAAAATGGCATGGAGTTTCGTTTTCATAGACAAACAAGTCTCATTGACAAATGAAATTTGTTAGACAATAGGTAGGATAATACTAAAAAAATGACATGAGAAGTACCTTCCATTGTGTTGACTGCAATCTCAACAGAGACATCGGGCATGAGAGATATGTCCCCTGAAATTTCAGACCATTGGAAAAGTAAATTCTCAAACAAATTTCTCCAGCTTTAAATGCTCAGCGTGAATAAATATTAAACGTACCAGTCTTGTGAACCTTTTCAAAAACGTTGATGTCAAATCCACCGGAGAACTTTCCTCCTTTGCCTTCAGTAAATTAAATTAAACATTCAAAATAAGAATGGAACAACAAAACCAGGATGTTACTCAAAATTCAGTAATATTCGAATGCAGAACAAATGCAGGGCCACATACGTGATTACTAGATGTGCAACGCTATCTATAATTGAGCCAAAGAAACTATAACTTATAACGTACAAAGATAGACTATAATAAGTAGCCATAATATTACCATGGAAAATTTGCATAGATATTTTTTTATATTTCAAATTTGACAAGGGACCAATTTGAAATAGCAAAACTCAATACTAAATTGTCAGTTATAGGGGGCTATGGTCCCACTCTGTGCCTAACTTTCACGTTATTATCTTATCCCGATAAGAGAAAGGATCCAAAAAGAAACCCAATCAAGAAAACTATGAAAATAGAATAACTCAACACGCAATTTAGCTTCCCGTAATAGATTCGCTTTTCCGCCCATGTCTTTCTTTCCGTTCTTTGGAATTTTGTCAAAAGTTGATCTATGGAGGATTTAATTTGTGTAACACGCTGCTTTATTACTTCGAGTGGGCTTAATGTTTGTTGCTTGGTTAATTCAATCCATCAGCTCATGCTTCAATTAGAATGCACAATTAGACCATAGTGCACAGATTCGTCACTAGGAGACTACTTGATCCAAGTAAAAACCAATCGGAAATCATAAAATTCTTGAAGTAATTTCCAACCAAATCAACTAACCAGCCTGTGCTCGAAACAGTAAGCTGGAGATTGAAACTTACCAGTCAAAACGATAGCTCTCACATCATTTCTCCTCATCGCCTCATCAAAATTCGACTTCAAGGCAGGAAACACTGCATGTCCAGAAACAAAAATCCAAAATCCAGCCAGAAAAACAAAAAGCAAAAGAAATAGAGAAAGAAGGATTCTCAGACTCACAGGAAACAGCTAGAGCGTTTACAGGAGGATTAGACAAACTGATCACAGCAACGCCATCATTTCCGACCTCCATGGTGACTGTAGGCTTCGCCATGACTGAGCAGCTTTTGCTAAGCCGCGCCCTGTAACTTCCTCTTTGAATCTCAGCAAAGAAGCCAAATCAAATATGAAATCGAAGTGAAATGGCTCTTCTTCTGCTCAAAAGCGAGTGATCGAAAGAAAGTTTTATACGGCCACTCAGCAATAACGATGGCCGAGTTCGTGGATATGAATGAAGAAATTCCTAGAAAATTTAATGTTCATCATTTTACGATATTAATTTTCCTGGAAAATTTCCTCGAAATTTTATATTGCGTGTTATGCAAAGCTACTTCCCGGTCTCGGCTACGCCTGTTGGCTTTTCCAGATGGATCGATCTCATTGGTTGGACTAAAAGTCTAGTCAGAACCATCGTGGATGGGAACAATTATCGTTATATATTGACCGTTGATTCTATGTTACCTACCACGATCCGGTGTGAGTGGAAGTGTGGGATTGTTGCTCATTCACATTGAATTGCAACGTGGAAATTATAGGGAAATTTTTCAATTACCTTTAATTTTATGGCTTTATCTACCGACCACCATTTGCGTTCAAATCTGTTAAGTTGGGATTAGATACAACCTTTTGACAATGAGTTTCATTATTATTGTTGTTTTTTTTGGTGTAAAATCAAGTGTGTCACGTATTCCAATTCCTAGAGGCATGCGTGCAAGTAGCTCAAATTGGTCGAAGGGATGGATTCGAGGAACCGAGCACCCCATGGTTGAACCAAGCACAACTCAATCGGGAGACCAACATGCACGGAGCCCATTCTCTAAGGTTAGCAATACCAATTATGCCTAGATCGACACTAGCTAAGTACTAATTTAACTTATAAGTGTCTCAAGCTGAGCACCACATCATTACAAGGATCTGTGCGGGTCATCTTAAGAAGGAGAGTTCCAAATTATATATTCCTTCCTAAAAATTATAATTATGTTGGTTTAAATCCTATTTTCATTTTTCAATTTTTCAACTTTTTGTTGGTCATTAAACTTTCTGCTTCTATACCTTTTAGCCTATGTATTTTTAAAAAGTTACTATTTTAGATAATGATTTGCAAAATTCAAACACAAATTTTATACACAATGACTTTTTTTTAATACAAATCTATGATATCAGTTCAAGAGAATATATTAAGTGTAGTATTATGTTGAAATTATATATGATTAAAAAAGAGATATAAGACAAATTAACCAAATTGGGCATTTAAAAAGTATAGAACTAAAATAGACAAAAGCTAAAGAGGGCATGGACTAAAGTGAACGTTTTAAAAATACAGAGACTAAAATTAACCAAATTTGAAAGTACAAGAATCGAAATGAAATTTAAACCTATTATTTTTCACACCACTAGTTTCTAGGCTTACTCACAATAAAAATTTATAGGACCATACAATATACAACTGTCAATAAATATCAATATTATAGCATATGTTTCTGATCTATCCCGATATGTTAATGAACTAAAAATAAAATAAAATAAGCACCAAAATTTAATATCCTACCTAGATAGCCATGATTTAAATTCTCTCTTCTAAAGTTTTATTTTTCTTTGCCTCATTACCCCTAGCCTACCTAATGCCCTATTGTAGTTGAATCCGTTGGAGTTTTGTTTTGTTCTTTTAGTCTTTATAGTTTTAAAATTTTTAAATTAATATTTTCATTATTTTTAATTATTCTTTGGTATAATAAATATAGAAGTGACATTTTGAATTCCCGATTACAATTAAAAAAAATGATGTTAGATTAGTTTTTCGCTAACCACCTTAATACAACATAAAAATAAAATTTTTAATTGGTTTAAATTGATTTGTCATCTCATATTGGAATAAAAATCGGCAAAGATGGTTATGACGAAAGCTAGTGCTTTTCGACTAACCTAAACATAATTTAACTGGTTAAAATATATTCCACCAACTAAAAGATCGGAAGTTCAACTTTTCACCTCTACATGTTGAAAATAAAAAATAGGGCACTTTTTCTTCAAGTATGGCAAAAACCTAAATAATTGACTCGAAACCCACATCAACACGAGAGATTTATTTAATTTTTAATTGAACTCTTGTGTTTTTTGAGCTAAATAAACAATATGATGCTCAATATTTTAGTTAATTATGGATTTGGTCTTTAATCTTCCAACATATTTAGATACGTGAACATGTTCCTACTTGAATGGTACTTGATGCATGAAATTCAATCTTTCTATTAGCAAAATGTATGTGAGCTTCTCGAAAACAAGACTATGTACACGAGTTTGCCATAATTGCTACCAGTAACCACGATTTCTTCATCTATTTTTAAAATTGTTTTCAAACCTACCCTAATTTTGCAATTTTTTTTAAAATTTAAATTACATTATTTAGAAAAATAAAAAAATGAAGGGATCAAAATAAAACCAAGCAAAAAATGTAGGGACAACATTTAAATCAATAAAAAAAAACTCGAAGTTTATGCATAAAATCGGATTCTTAAAAAAATTTATATTGCATCAAAACGACGACGTTTAGATGTTCGATAAAACCCTTCTAAATCTCTGAAGCTCATTACAACATTTCAGTTTAAGCTTTCTCGGAAGGAGGAAGTCTCCAATGGCGTCGTTAAAGGCAGTCTCTCGGTTATCATCTCGCTTGCAGTCTCTCGCTCCAAAGTTCAGCAAAAGGTCTTCGTCTTCCGAGCTATCGCCTTTCAAATCAACTTGTCAATCTCAGCCCTCCGCGGCTTCTACATCGCGTCTTTCATCCACTTCGCGGTGAGACACGTCTCTTTTCTCCATTTCCAATCTCATTCGTCATTCCATCAAATCGTAATTAGTTGCTGGAAGAAATTCGGTTCGATTCTTTACTGTGGAATACATTTTTACAATAGGTTACCATTGGAGTTGAGTAGCCAGGGGTCACTGATACCATTGCACAGCGCCATAGCTGCAGCAAGATTGATTTCGAGTCTGACCATTGAATCTCGAGGATGGGGTTTGGTTCCTCAGGGTATGTTTTGCTTACTTTTATGCTTTTTGCACTTGGTTTTAGTGAATGCTGATGATTCTCTATTATTGTATTTGCTCGTGAAATGTTGCTTAGGAAGTGTAGCTGAGGATAGAGTTGAGGCAAAAATGCACATCCGTTTGTTTGTACATGCATAGATATTATTTTTCAAAATAGTGTCGGAATTCCAGCACAATTGAATTAATTAACCTGTTGCTATTTGGATGCATAGCGATTTTGCTCCTTGCTTGTACTATTAGAATGTTCATCACCTTTGAATTGTGATTAGAATCATAGAGGTCGAAATGATAGAAGGAGAACATAAGTTTGACTGGTATATTAAAGAAACAAGCTGAATGATGCAACTAACTTTAGTATTTGAACTAAAGTTTTAATATAATCGATCATATATAAGAAGTGGCCATAACCGTTTGCAGAATTTTAGCATTAGTCTAATTTTTCAACAACTTGACTTGGGTAGCTTATTTTTACACTCTTCCAATTTATCACCAAGCTAAAGTTCAAAGAATACTCAAGTGATGTAGTTTTCAACTATTATTTTTATGAACTTGAATGTATATGAAGCCTTAAAAAACATTGTGATGCATACCTCAATTCTAGTATCATCACATCATTTTTCTTCTATCTATTATTACCACTATCTGAAATGTGTGTGAACACACCCATACTAACTTATGCACATCTCAATTATTCTCCATGGACTATCACGTGATCCTACAACCTGTAGAACTACATCTCTTAATAATTAATTGTTGTCATGACTCATGACTTAATAAGCTTTCGGTGGATATGCATGTTTGGGTATTTGGCTGGAAATAATTCAAAGAAATAAATAATGGAACTTTTGAGTACATTTTCTTCCCTTTGCAATAGAATTTTGAACCATTTGTTGAATTATAAGAGAAGAGCTTCTATAATTATTATTCTGTTGGAATTCAATTTAATAGGAGAGTTCCTTTTTGTGTGTGTAACCTCTTACCTAATTGAGAGGTTCTTTTCATCCCCCTTTATGTAAACTTCTCCTTTGAACAAGTACCTTCTTTTCTTCCTCAAGAAAAAAACATGTTCTCACATCTCATAGTGACAACAATACTACCTAAAGAAAGTAAGCTATTTGAAATATTTTTTCCGTTGTAAAAAAGTAACCATTACTAACTTTTTTTTGGATAAAAATCATTACTAACTTCTAATGGCAAGAATTTAGTTGCATCATTTTTCATTACTCCTCTTACACCCGAACCCTCATAATGTATGCTTCTTTGGGTGGCTAAGATGATAATGATCACTCGTTCATTCTCCGCTGATTCACTGGGAAAATCTAAGATTGTTGTTTGGCTTAAATAATTTGACTTGGGTAGCACTTTCGAGATCTGAGGGTTCTGTGCTTCAGATGCTGCTACGTTCATATTTCAAAAACCAGGCTAAATCAATCTAGACTGATGCTATATAAGCATCTTTGTAAGGTGTGGAAAGTGAGAATAGAAGAATTTTTCCCAAAAATTGAGATCATCAACTTTTTAATATTTTGCTTTGCTCTTAAACTTAGGTTAGATATCTAGTACTCTATCTCCTCTCTTATGCGTTCTTTGTAGTATTCATAATACTAACTGAAATTGTTGTGCTTGAGAACTTTGAGAAGAGTGTGAAAGTAGGGGGTAAAAAGAAAATCATTTTGGAGGCGTTTGGGGGGCACATGTTTGGCATCTTAAGTTTGGGTTTAGTAAGCTTAGGGGTTTAAGTTAAGGGTTTGGGAAGCCTGAGTTTAGGAAAATTGCGTTTGGGGGTAGGTTTTGAGAGAATAGGATTAGGAAAACTATGTTAGGGAGCTTAAATTGTGGGCTATTGTTCAAACTTGTTGGTTTCTCCATTAAAACCCGGATTTGACAATTCCTCATTCCATTTATTGTTTAGGCTTGGGAAGCCAAACCCACCCTAAGTCTAATCTATGCCCCAAAAGCTCCTTGCAGGGTAATTATCTTTGTCCTTCGGTGGCATAATAAATTGTTACAAATGTCCTCTGACATTAACATTTGTTAATTTTATCTAGAGGAGAAAAGTTATGAATACAAGTTTTTAGTTCACCATTTTAAGTAGTTTCATGCACGACAATTTATTTGTTAGAGAACCATCTTTGATGCTGTTTTGTCTTTTCTGCAGGTATTTCAATGCCGTTATGACAGTTTTGATTTGCAGTAAGTTGTTCTCAGCAGTTTCTGTTTGTTGACAATTGGGGTTTCTTTTTGCTTTTAGCTCCCTGCAAGAATATAAACCTCAATCATTGCTTCTGAATTTCTTCTCTTGCGAAAGCTGGATGAGGTTTAAACTTAAATTTCAGCTTGTAATGATAAATGTGTTTTATGATAAACATTCTGCCTTGAAACATTCATTAAGTAAATTCAGCAGATACTTATTTGCCGGCATTTTTCACTTACACATGTAACAAGTTAATGTCGCAAGAGATTGATTGACTACTATCATGATTGTTGGATTGGAGTTATTACTGTTTGAGAGGGCATGTTGCCATGCTGAATTTTATGATTAGACGATGAACCATGCATGCCTTGAATGACATCTTGTTGCAATACAATGATCCTGAATTCATTCTCCTAGACAAGTTCTATTGAAGTTTTAGAAATCCAACTGCATAACAACACCAAAGACTCGGAGCGGAAATGCAGTTGGATGTATGGAGGCAATCTAAGGGTTTCCATCAAGAGTTCATAAAGTTTGAAAGCTTTCTATTTTCCTGAGATATTAAATGTACACAAATGCTTGACACTAAATCTTTACAAGATGATACAATATTTTCATTTTTGATATTGGGAAACAATTTAAGTTCAAAATATATCCAACTGCTAGGAAAAGGGCCTCAGATAAGAGAATGAAAGAAATGATGTTGTTAGATGAGTTTCATGTTAATACAGCTAGAAAAATGTACATTGTAAATGTTTCAAACCCCAAGGTTAAAGAATCTTCTCTTTCCTTTGCAGGAAGGAAGCCCTACAAAAGAATAGGTTAACAGAATCCTAAATGGGTCTGAATATTTACATTGGATGGAAGTTCAAAATCTCACGCTATCTTCCTCTATATCCTTTCCCATCTCCTTTTTACAGGCTTTTTTTCCAATCCCCCTACCTCTCCTCTCCCGTAGATACTACCTTTTGATTAATGGCGAGCTGTTGGACTTCTTAAAGCACTTAAATTCTCTAGCTTCTCTAAGTAAGACAATCTCTTTGCTGTCACAACATTAGCAGGTTTGGTCATAATATTAATGTCTTCTTCTTCTTTACAGCAATTCTCCTTAACGGTCATTGACCTGATATACAAACTGTCTTTGTCATCATTCCAACCCATGAAATCTGAGAGTGTCTTTGAAGCTTCAGAGTCATTAGAACTCAACTTGTCTGTATCCACAGAAAGGTTCTCAAGGGACTGTTCCATAGATGATTCTCGAGCAATGGTGTCTGCATACAGTACATCCTCAATCCTGGACATGATATTAAAAGCCAAGCTCTCTATTACCCTTGAATAGCTCTCCAGGATTGCTTGTCCAACATCCTGTGACAAATCAGAAAAGATGAAGATTAATGGATTGCTAATGTTTTAACATTTTAGGGATCCGGATGTTGTCTTGTTATCCCAAGCCCAGACATAGAGAAATCAGTTCAATTATATTGAGATTTTTAAATTAGTTTGAATGGAGTAGTTTGTCACCTAAATTTTATCTTAACCATCTAGAATGAGGTGAATGGTATAATGAGCTGGAACTTGATCCCTTCTCAATCTATGAGGCATAAGATAGCAAAGAAAATTTTAGCTAAGTGTTACCCTTACCATGTTGTGTTGGATTTTTGATACATCAAGAGCAGATTGAGAAATCCCTGGGAAATATTGTTTCAGTAAGAACAAGATGCTCTCAACTCTCTCTTCAAAAATCTCTCTTTTCTCAAAGCTCACTGCTGAACCCCATGAGGTTTTTCCATCCTTATGGTGCATCTTCCTCTTCCATATCACAATCGAGGCTTCAATCCTGTTTTTAAGATCAAGCACTTTATGCTCTGTTGACAAGTCCATTGACTTTAAGAACTCCTCGGGATTAAAATAATCATCTGTTATGCTCCTGTAGATTACATCACCCAAGCTTGTTTTTCCATTCTACAAAAAGGGAGTGAAAATCAGGTAAAGTTTCAACATTCATGTACCGAATCATCAGAAGTTTTTCCTTACCTTAGGGAGAGATTCGATGTAGCTTTCAGGTACTTCCATTTCTGTTAACACTTGAGCATTTATAGCCATGGCTGCTTTTAAAATTTGAGTCACAGAATCCTTCTGGAACAGCATCCATTTTCGAGTAACATCTGATAGCCCGTTTGGAGGTACCTTAACTGCTGGTAGCCACCATTTGTCACCATTTCTCTGTGTATTATCTTTAACAGATTCATCGTCTCGTGATACATACCAGAATTCATTTTGTCTACTAAATTGATCCAAGTAGCCCTGTCAATGATATCTAAGTCAGAACTCGATGTGAGGATAATAAATCTTGCAAGGTCCTTGGAAAGATGTGGACCTCCTGGTGAGATACTTACAAGTAACATGGTATCCAGTTTTCTTAGTGCAGGAATGTTCATGAGCAAATCTTTCCTTTGTAAGGTCACCATGATCTATAGGAAGACAAGCAATTTTTTAGACCACAAAGAGAGAGGAAGGGGAGGGAGGGGGGGATTAGGGAGAGAAGAAGGACCTCCATGTCTTTTCCATCCTTTGACGTCTGTTTTGAAGGGACGAATTCAACGATGTGATCGGTTACGGATAAAAACCATTCTATTTCTCTTCTCCATCTCGTTTTCTTCCCCGGAGACAATGACTCCAGCTTCTGCTCCCCAAAAGTAGATGCTGCAATGTATTCTCAGATCAATATTAGTGAGAATCTCAATATGCATATTCGAGTAAAGATGATAAGGACGAGAAAAAAAAACACCTGCTAGGTTTGTTATGGCATTGGACAAAGCCAGAGCAGAAGAAACCCCCTTTCCACCTCCTGACATATCCTCACCCAAAAGCAATTTAGCAAATTTTGCCTTCATCAGTTCCAAATCTGAACCAAAAAAACCATATATTTGGCAATAATCATGAGGATTAAAATCCATCTGGGTGTAAACTAACTGGTAAGAAGATAGAAAAACTTTTCTTGCCAGCCAACTAGCTGCTTTTACCTGAGTTGGCCTGGCATAGGGCACCTCTTGCTCGGATTCCAGCTCCATCCAAGCACGAGACGGGGCCCTTGTTGTCGGTCACCGCCCATCCAATTCGTTGGGGTTCCAAAGAATCCCTTGAACTATGCCCATCTTGTCCACTCTCTAAAATCAAACTATGTGTTTGTCTCCCAGGAAGCTCTACCATTCTTCTGAAATGGAATGATCTCGACTGCTGCACGCTTGGTTGGTGGATGAGAGCTCGAACCATTGTGAATACTGATTACGCTTCCAACAACAACAAACGGGGAAAGAAGCAGGAAAGTTCTAACAACAACAATATGTTGTAATGTATTGAGAGTTCTTTGTTTTTGGGAGTTTTTTGTGTTCTGGTTTTGAGATGCTTAGTCTGAAGGGGAGAAAGAAGAGAAGAGAAACAGAAGAAGAATAGCACAGTTTTGTTTTTCCTTTTTTTTTGTGTTAATTGGTGCAATAGATTGTGGGGTGCATGTCTTGGAAAGAAATAGTGATGGTTGGAGTAAAAAAAAGTGTATGTAATAAAGGCTGCTAAATTTTGTTGAGCTTGTGTTTTAATTTAATGGTTGGGAGATCAAAGCTGGCAACAAACTAGGGAGAGACATACAAGCACAACTACCACCCTCCATCTTTCTCTCTCCTTCTTTCTTTCTCTCTCTAGAGTGATTTTAGATATTGGTTTTTTTTTTTTCTTTTTTCTAAAAAACTAAACTAAATATAACTAATAACCTTCTTCATTTGTAAGTTATATTTTCAGTGGCTGCTTTTTGGTAGCGTCCTTTACTATTTTTATTTTTCCTTCTCAATTTGATCATTGAGAGCCAATAATTTGAGCATAGTTTGAATGGTCAAACATTAATATCTCTATAATTTTCTTCCCTATGCAAAAAAAAAAAAAAAAAAGTTGCCTCTAATTTGTTGGTCTCATGATAATTGATCACAATATATATTAAAGTCATTAAATGCTTGATTTCTATAGGAGTATGTTTTCCATCAATGAATGTATCATTGCTTCTATATATTAGCAAAACAATCAAAACCATCCCATTAATACGATTTCAAATTTGCAATGAATATCGTGTTTATTTTCATTTTCATGACTTCATTGTTTCAATCAATGATTAAAATATCAATTGATATATTAATATATTCGTAATTGGAGGATTCAATATTGATATTAAAGATCAATTGATATTTGATATTTATATAAATATCTATGAAACGTGAAAAAAATATCATCCTTTATATGAATGTAAATAATGATAGTAAGATATGTAACTTATTGAAGAATAGAAAGAAACTTAATTATCAATTGAAATAAATTTTATAAATTTTTAATTTGCATGAATATTTGCCAATATCGATGTATCCATAAAATTAAAATATCTATATCGACATCGATATTTTAATCCTTGGCTTCTAACGTATCAAATATTTGCAAGACTTTCCAAAGTCCAAAACAGACTGTTCTTGGCTGCAATGTTGGACAAACCCAGCTGGACATGCCCATTTCCAATAAGAGAAGTCATTTCTTTACTTGCATAGAAAGAGCCAACAAGCTCTAGTTTTGAGCTCCATGGGGTTGACTTGCACCTAAAACTATGTTTAAATTTTAAACTTAAAAGTTATACAATTAATTTGAGTATAACTCAACTGGTTAAAACATATTTTTCCGTCTAAAAGTTTGTGGGTTCAAATTTTCACCCCTACGTATTAAACTCAAAAAAAAAAAAAAAAACTTTACAAGTTATACATAAAGTTGAATTGTGTTAGTGAAACATATGTTTGGTTAATAACTTTTTTTTTTTTTGAGTTGAACAACATGTGGGGATGGAAGGTTTCGAACCCATGACTTCTTAGTCAGGTAGATATGCTTTTAACTAGTTGAACGATGCTCGGTTTAGATGTTTGGTTAATAACTTCAAAAAATTATTTTCATTTAGTTTATTTTTGGTTGTTGTGGTTTTGAGAATAACTATAGTTTATAATGTTGTTTTTGAGGATAACTAAAGTTATTCATTCTTTGAGTCCATTAATATTACAAGTCATTCAATCATGGCTTTTAAGGATGATTTCTTAAGATTTTCAAATAAACTGTCAAATAACTCCTCGGTATGCCTAGAATTTTAATTGTTGGAATGCAATGTCTACGTTTTTTTTCTTCCCATCTCCTTTTTTTTTTTTTTTTTACACAACAACTGTTCGGGTGAAAATTTAAGCCTCCAACTTCAAGAAAATGAGTAAAGTTGAGTTATAATCATATTGACATGTTATAATGATGATTTAGGTTCGAGATATTTTTAGTTAGTTTGCAAAAATGAGATTCACAAAGATAATTTAAGTTTGTATATTATTTATAAGTTAATTCATCATACTACGTTAAATTTATTATACTTTGTTCATTAAATTGATTCAAACTAAATATTTCTTAATTAATTAATTAGTGAGTCTAGGTCTTAGGATATCACATCTAATAAGAATCATGTTAAATGTTGAACATGAAAATAAAGTTTTTTTTCCCATTTATTACTGCATACCAAACGCATTTCTAGAAAAAAAAATATATGGGTTGAAATTATTTTTTATTTTTTATAGTTCAAATATGGGTTGAAATTAGTGGCAAAGCCAAAGGTGGACTTCCACTAATTTGCACGTCTCTATGAGTAAAAGCAAGACCAATGAGGGCAGGCCTTATCAAATGTCTGACTCTAATTTTAGAATGTTAAAAAAATCAAGTTAAAATATAAATATGCTATTTTTAAAATTTTATATGGAGATATTTGTATACGACAATTCATTTTTTATAATTACAAAAATAGTAAAAATCCGTTCATAATTTATTGAATTCTACATGATATCATGTTTCCAACAATTACTGAATATAATGAATAATTATTCAAATATAATAATAAAAATTTAGGTTATTCATGAGAATACGCTGGAAAAGATAATAATTTAAACATATTTTCACTTAAATTTTATTCTAAAAAAAAAAGAAAAAAAAATTGGGTTTGAATACAACCTGAAATAAGGCTATGAATATCTTGTCGAAATCCCAAAAATGCCCTTCAACCTCCAGTAATTTGGTCTTTTTCTAGATCATAAAAGGTGCAGCCTAAATTCTTACAACCCTGTGGTGAAAGATGGCCCATCTGGCCCAAGTTGGGAAAGAAGAGCTTGCCCAAGTTGGTCGTTTTCAGATCGAGAAGCCCAAATTTGTACATCGAAGCCAGAAGTTAAATATGGATCTGGCCCAATTGGTCTATTTCAAGATCGTAAAGCCCAAAAATTGAAATGGATCTGGCCCAAGTTGGTCCTTTTCAAGTAGTGAAGCCCAAATTTGTATACGAAGCCCGGTATCAAAGATGGATCTGGCCCAAGTATGAAGCCCAAATTATCATTTAAAGCCGAGGTGGAAGATGGACCAAAAAATTTTGGCCCAAACTGTGATTATCTTATAGGAAAGGGCTGGCCCAAACATGGAGCCTGAATTTGTACATTCAGCCCAAGTTGAAGACCAATGGTAAAATATGGCCCAATAGTTTTTCTTGGTATAATCTTTTTCCTTCTTTATGAAATTTCGAAATTTAACTTTTTTTTTTTTAGATACAAAGTTTGATATATTAAATTTAACTTCTTTTTATGCAGCCATTTATGTTTGTATCTATATCTGGGAGGTTAGATGCTCTATTTCTTTTTTTTTATTATTCCATATAATTATATATTGCTTTGCTAGCTATATTTCTTGTTTATGAGACGAAAAAAAAGATCCAAATAATTTTTCTTTTATTGTTTCCAAAGACTAAGTTTTCAATTTTTAATAGAAAAATAGAGATGAAACATGTAGTGGAAATTCTTTTAAACTTTAAAATTCAATAAAATGTTACTGAGGTTTTGGGTATAGAATCCAAAAGAGAATTAAAAATATAACTGAATCTACCGATACCACGCTATAAATACTCATTCAAAATCGCATTTAAAATTTTTAGAATTATGTTAAGAGTCTTTATTAAGACTTAGTTCAACAATAACCAATTTGGATAGATAAGTTAAATATGGAAACTACAAATATTTTAAATGAACAAAATGATAATATGATAATTTAAACACAAGAACTCCAACTTTAATCCAATATATGACTATAGCCAATTTGAAAATTTTAAATCATCATTATTTTGATTGATACTATTATAAATATTGAGTTAGGCTCAATAATAATTAGAATGGAAATTTCAAGTTTGAAAATTCTGATTTGATTGAATGTCATCCAAAGGGCAAAAGAAAAGAAGCGGTGAATATTTCAATGCATTTATGATAGGCAGCAAAAGTAATGTACAAAAAAAAACACTTCACTATGCTGTGCCTTAGATTGCAAGAATCATGTGAATGCATTTAAACATGGAGTTCATTCAATTAATTATTGATAATAAATTATTATTAAAAAGCAATTGATACGTTTAATAATATCATTTATCAACCGCTAACGGTAGAATAACTCAACTAGTTAAAAGATGTCTTCCTTATCAAAATGTCGTTGGTTCGAATCCCCACCCCACATGTTCACCTC
>JAOANK020000053.1:772401-784318 GCA_026257165.2 Telfairia occidentalis | reverse complement strand
CACCTCAAAAAAAAAAAAAAAATCATTTATCAACCAAAAATAAAGCCAAATTCATAAAACCAACTATGTCTATGAAGTTTAGATTTAAAAATAACTTCTTCAATTTTTTTTCTCTCTTTTGAATATTTTGTTTCTTAATCTTCCACTTTTTTTATGAAAAAAGAGAGAGATTTTAGGAGTGAAGATTCGAACCCACAGTCTTTTAGTCACGTATGTCCTATTCAATTGAGCTATATTCAAGTTGGCGAGAGAGAAGTTTGATAAGTAAAAAAACTCTAAGATTCCCTAATTAGCAGTTAAAAGAAATTTGAATTTGAATTCATTAGAGTTAATATCTTTACTATTCCTTCCACTTTCATTAAAGATGGAAATGGCCAATCAAAATTTCAAAATTAATATCAGGTAGTAAAGAACAGTTCAACATTATAAATTTAGCTTGCTTTCAAATAAACTCTTTGAAAATCAACTCTAATAGTAGATTAGAGATGGAATGATTCCCTTAATTTAATATGCACATGAATCATTATGATAAGAATTGAATTCTTGATCTGCAAATTTTTTTTCCTCTTACCAGAGTGCTGGTATATGAGGAGCAAACCATGAAATTATTGGTTTTCTATTTTGAGTTTCTAAAATAGTTGTTGGCCAAAAATGGCCCAAACATTCTCAAACAGATGTGTAAGAAACAGTAATATAATGAATAAATCCAACCAACATGACTTGAAGGCAGTTTCCCTTGATGTGAAGCTTCAGCTTTTTCTTGCTTTTACTGATATCAGGCTTTGCTTCAACAGTACTCTAGAAATGGCTAGGACCAAAACCAAGAGCAGCCATTAATGGCAGTTTCATTTTTCTCTAAGAATCTGTTTGGTTCCATAGAATCCTCACAAAACCAAGAGAAAAAAGCACCAAAGCTCACTCTTCTTTCTTTGTCCATAAGTCAAAGCCATCAACTGCTCTGTTCTGCTCTGCTTTGTTTCGCTTCTTCGAACACGACGCTCCGTACTGCTGTATCTTCTTGCTTCCATTACAGGTAACATCTTTGAGGTGTCTGTGAGTCTGTTATTTGTTTCTTCATCTTCTTTCTATACCTCTAATTACCTTCACCAATTCAGTTCTTTTTTGGTTCCACTTCTCTGTTTCCTTTTGACTATGATTTTGGATGAGTGATGAGATGAGAAAATGATGATTAATTTTCCTGGATTTTTCCTTTGTAAAGAGCCAAACAGGTTAAAACTTTCTATCAGAGCTTGAAATTATCATATGATATCCAAAACCATGCAAGAGCTATGTAGGAATTGTTGGAAATTTGCGGAATATCAGTAGCATTAGCATCTGATTCTGCTCTGCCAATGTATATGAGATCTCAATCAATAAGATATGCCTCAGGACAGTCTGAGATCAAGAATTTACAAATCATTTCTAACTTGTAATGATCCAAAAGGCATAGTTGATAAGAGCACAGTCAGAAAAAAGAAAGTTGCTCCATCGGAAATGGAGAGACGGATCAAAAGTCAGACAGCTAGGAAGAATTTTAACGAATTTCCAGACAGTAAGGTACGGAGAGAGGAAACAGCCATCAAAGAGGTCGTAGATGAATTCACTCGTTCATCTTCATCTCAACTCAGGGAAGTGTCCAGAGGAGCTCAGAAGCTGAACCGGACAATTGATTTGTGGTCTAATGGGATGAAATATGATAGTCAATCTGAACATATTGCAAGAGATTTGTTTGAAGGAGCTCTTGATTTGCAGCAGTCCTTGGTCATTCTCGGCAAATTGCAGGAAGCTTCAAGGTATATGACACAGGTGAAGAAAAATGAACGGATAGAGAGGAGGACGACTGGAAAGATGAGCATGGAGACGACATCCTTCAACCGAAATGAATTTAAAAAATCCCGGCTTTCAGTTGATTATTCTTATGGAAATGGTGCTGAGGAGCTCAAGAAGATGATACGAGATCACCTTGCAAGGCAACTCCTCTTTTCGAATGCAACAAACAGTGCTGAAAGAATCAGTTTTCCTAAAAGCAGTACGGAAAACTCAGCAACAGATTTCGCATCCGCAAGCTCTAGCCAATCTTCAATGGTTTATAACAAAGCTGAAAACCCAGCAAAGAAGGGTAATGGCAAAAATCTGATCGCAAAGCTAATGGGTCTAGAACTTCAATCAAAGCAAATGCATGAAAGTCTACACAAACAGTTTCATGGTGAGAAGATTTCAGATCACCAGAGGCCTAAGTTTAGCATGGAGATGGCTGAGACAAAGAAGCCGAAGTCTGTTACACACAAGATACCGAGAACCTCTGAGTCAAACCTTGACACCCAGCAATTCAAAGGCATTCTTAAACATTCTGCAAAGGAAGTGAATGACTATTTCAATTATTCCAGCTACACCCATTCAAGAGATGAGTTAACTCATACTGTCCCGCCAATTGTAGTTCTTAAACCTCTGCGAGTTTCACAGGTTGAATTGGAGAAATGCCAAGAACGAGTATTTCAGGAAGATGAAGCTTTGAATAAGAAAAAGTTCATGAAACTAAAAATGAAAGAAAAGTATTCTCAGCAAAAGCACGAAAACAAAGTAGAAGCTTTAAGTTCCAAAAAAATGTTTGGGTCAATAGGGGCAGAAGAGACTGCAATCTCAAGGATTAGTCACAGAAAAGAAGCTCAGAACCCAAAAGAAGATAATTGGAAACCAAAAGAATGCATTAGTGTTATCAAGTCCAAAAAACGGATTTCACATACTCCACTCAATCAAAACTTCCAAAGGAAAGAATCAACTGATAAGAAAGTTCTTGAATCACAGAAGGCGATTGTAGCTAGAAAAGATCTACTTTCACAAGTTAAGATTGTGCCAAAATTTCAAGATCAAGTGCAGGGATCCCCTAGCAAGCTTCAATTTACACCAAATTCCATAGAGGAACATTTCCCTGATGACTGTACCCCTACATCAGACACTGTCTACGAGTGCAGCCCATTCGGCATGAATCAAGCAATTATAGAAAAGGTCATCAATGAAGTTGCAGTAGAGAAATCAGAGGTAAGTCCATGAATACTTTCTAACTTCCCCATGTCCCCATGCTTTCATATACCATTTTCTTTTTCCTGTTCTTATTATTTGGGAAGAAGATATTGAGGCATGAATGCTGAAATTGATTAGTTACAAGTTCCGAAAATTTGAATGGAGAAGTGGAAAATTTCGGCATGTGAAAAGAATCAAAACTAATGACGATTCCTTCCTGATTCCCTTCTGCAGGTCATTAACTTTAGAGGCAAAACCGAGGTTAAAAAGCCTGATCAAACATATTCCCCAGTCTCTTTACTGAATATGAAGGAAAAAGCTGGCAGCTCCAGACCTCAAACATGTGGTAAATCTTCTAACTGATTTAACTAAAACTGATATAGCAGAAGACTGATAGTTTGCTATGATTACTAGTGCAAATCAAACTAAGATCTGCATTAAAATCTCACAATATTTTATTTTATATGAACGTAAAGCATTTTAGATATGAAAACCTTTAGTTTCAAAATGATCTGACAATATCTAAAACTACAGTAACAAAAAAAATGACAAAAGTTGAAATTCGCATGGAGAAAACTGAATGGGTTGGACAAACAAAAACTAGCATAAATATAATATTTTCATCTCATGTCACCACAAAAAAATTCTAATAATTCATACAACTTGCAACATTTATTATCTTGGTGAATAATAGAGGGAAAAACGTTCTTTATTGATGAAGAGGAGTAAAACAACAAATAATGATGTCGATGACACAGCAAATATATTCATCCCCATTTTCAGACAACAATATACAATGGATGCTTAAAATCTAAATCAAGAAGGATAAAGTTTCTTCATCTAGATATTTTTAATCAGTTACCCTTCTGCCTTCACTCAGTGTCTGTGAAGTGATTTAATTAGCATGTTTTCCCTGAGATCAAGATGTTCATGAGTTCTTTCTTCCACATTACAGACTACAGCAGCGACAGCCAGAGTTCTCTCATTCACTCATGTCGCACACTCGAAAGCTCGAAGTACGTAGACAATGAAATATCAAACAAATTATCCGTTAACAAACCTGGAACTAGCCCGAAAGCTCCGGTTTCGAGCAATCCAACGCCTGCAGATCACGCGAATGAGCTCTTCCATCTGAATGCGAATGGTACAAGCATTCTACATCAATTTTGCAACCGTAGACTTACTATGATTAGTTTCATTTCATATAACCAAGAAATTGCACAAACCTTGAAGATTAATAGATTGTTTGCTAACATAAAACGCAGGGAGTTCAAGAATATGGATCTCGCCGGAGGAATCGCCGCCGAAAGCATGTGACGGCACGGAATCTTTGATAAATTGCAGAAAAATCAATCGAGCAACAAGCGGAATTTTTGGTTTAAGCTGGTGGTGGCGAGTTCGAGAATCGATGATGGAAACAGAGGAAGTTGTGGAAGATCTGGAGGAGAGGATATTGATTGGATTGATTCAGGAGATCTTCGCCTGAGCCTTTGTTCTTCTTCATTTCTTTTTTATTTTTTATTTTTATTTTTTCAATTTTGAGATATTATATCAAATTGTGTAATAAAATACGTTTAAATTCATCTTCCCTCCTTAAACTTTCCATTATTCTATTTTGAACCGTACAGTTTAAAAACTTATATTTTGGTCCCAAATTTCTATAATTTTAATTTTGATATTTATTGTCAAAATTTTATTTGATATTTAATAAAAATTCTAGATTGTCTGTCCCAACATGCTACAAGTCTTCTTAATGGTAAAACTTTAATAATATCGACTATTACAGAATTTTATACAAATTTTAATAACTATAATAATATAAATAAGAATTGAGGCATAACTTATAATAGTATGAACAAAGCTTCATATATATATATATTTTTTATTATTTGTCATATCAGCATCACTTAATAATGATGTAGATTTATGAAATAAAATAATACATCAATTTATCGATGTGTCAAATAGTAAATGAAATGAGTATGTATTATAATAGTACAATAATTTTTTCTCGTACAATATGTTCCCACGCAGATTTCAACCAAACTTTAAAAGTTTTTACTTGTTTACTCGACATCAAGTGTCATAAACTTCGCAATTCGAGCATAGCTCAATAGATAAAGGTATATACTATCATCGTAGAGGTCGATGGTTCGATCTTTCATCCCCACAAATGGTTGAACTAAAAAAAAAGTATCATAAACTTCATTGAGGCACCAATTATAGCATAGCTCAACTGGTAAACGTATATATCCCCCCTCACTCCTTTTGTAATTGGTCTTTTCAATTCGAGTATATAACACGACCTTCTAGTTGTTTTGACCAATTGAGTTGTATTCATGTTGACACACAATGATCTCTTGAATCCTTAATCAAGGCAAAACCCTCGTAGTCATTTTCAAATATGCAATTTTGTCAAGGCCTGGTCCCTTCACCATTAACTATTTATTGTCTCTATTAAACCTATCATTTCATTTATTGTTACAACCTTCATATCTTAACTATTGCAATAAATTGTCAACCCGAGCATAGCTCAATTGGTCAAAGTATATCTCCAAACCAAAAGGCTGTGGGTTCGATTCCCCACCCTGCATGTTGTTGAACTCAAGAAACAAAAGGAAGAAAAAAAAAACTATTGCAATAAATTTAACATCACACTAGTATAACATGAATACTATATGATCTATTTCGTTAGTCTATTCGCAAAGACATTATACACATAATAAGAAAAATAAAATCACTTTTTATCTATACATTTCACTTAGTAAGTTAATTTTAATTTTAAACCTCAAATTTCATGAATTTGAACTATGGTGCTAAATGGCAAATAAAATTAATACCTAATGTGATGTGATTTATAATGAGATTTTTGTAGATATTAATTTACTTGGCCATATTGAATGTTTTTCAAATTAGGTTGGGCATTTTTTTTATTAAGTCTTGATGCATTTTGATTAGTCGGAATTTGTAGCTTGATTTATGAATTTTCATGATTCCATTGCATTTTAACCTTTTTTTTTTTCTATATTTTATTGGTTGAATTTTGTGTAATTTATTGATCAGTTAGGATTGGAATTAACTAATGAAACAAAATTTAAGGGAAAAAAAACTAAACTTTTTATTTAGCGTAGACATCTATTTGAAATATCAATGAATATTGATATTCATTTCTTCCATAGGACGAGAGAAAATTCTTGACAGCTCACAAACTACTTCTTGACAGCAGAATTCTGTCTCCAAACATCAACAACTGAGCAATTTACCAATCCAACAATGCCAATTCATGCCTCCATTCATGATTTTCCACTGTTTATTTCTATTTGAATCAATTCTTCAATCCCACTTTCCACTTCACCTTTTCAATCTCACAGAAATTCAAGACTTGGAAAATCCGAAGTTTGTAATCCGAAAAGCTACAAGATTATACCAGTATTGTAGAAGAAGATCTCGAAAAGTTCTTGCCCATCTGGAAATTTCTTGTCTGTAGCTTCGTCTCTGACTCTGACACTATTCGAAGCGCTTTTTGGAGTCGATTAGGGTTAGGGTTTCTGAAAAAGGGTGCTGCTCTGCTAGTGTGGTGGTCATGGGTGATGAGAAATCGACTATTGCTATGGCGAGCAGAGACAGAGAGCGAGATCGAGAGCTTCTTATTCCGGTGGCTGAGTCCGCCATTGACGAGGCATCCTCCAAACCTTCATCGTCTTCCTCGTCGTCTCATCACGCTGGCAGAGAGGTATTATTTAGGTTGGTTTTGTTTCAATTACAAATGGTGGTTTTCGCCGAGAAAGTTGAAAGTGGAGCGTTCTGAAAATTTGTTGTGAATTTTCTCATCGGAGTAAAGCATATGGATATTTGACACACAACTTGCTTGTTCTTACCAATTATTGACCAATTCAATTCAGAATATGGTGCATTTCACTTTGCCTTAGAACTTGGTTTGGAGAAATTGATTGATGTTGGTGTCTGTTTCAATTCATAGCAGCAATTGAATATTTCAAATCAACATAAACATTCAGTATGTTTTTCGTAATCGGAATACTCACTAGGCAAATTTGAATATATTAGATTTTATGCTTTGCTCGTGGCTATGGATTGTTCTTTCTTATAATCTGTCTAACCAGTCTATTTAATATTGCATTTAGACATTTTACAAGGTTGTTAGAAGCTGGGCCTCAAAGAAGTTTATGACTGGATGGTGAGGTCTTCTTTCTTTATCCTGTACATGTCATATAAGCATATTTGGTATCTGGTTTTCTGCACAAGGCATTTCCTCTGTCATATCAATAGCATTATTATGGCATGCACCCCGTTCTCTGTTGTTGAGCATCATCATATCTGTATAATTTGATTAACTTTCCAAGTACTTGAGCTGCTTTTCAAGTGGCTTTTAATCCAACTCATATTTCTATTATTTGCCTGCTGGTTTAGCCTGCTGGTTGATGCTTTAAACAATTTCACACTAAAGAAATTTAGTGCTTTCTGGTTTTTGTGGTTTAATTTACTGGTCACAAGCTATAGTATACAGAGTCTTTGGAGTTTTTAAATTGTATTGGTACTTATTGGGCAACAACTCAATCAATAGGATATGTAGGCTGAAGAAGGAGGGCCTCTGTGTTTGTGGAAGTCTTAATACCCTTAAGGGGTTTAACTTGTATCTTAAGGAACTCTTTCCTTAGTATGTATAATAAATGCTTTTAGCGGATTGCTGTTTAATGACTAAATTTTGTCTATAGATATTCATTCAATGGATGGTTAGTTCTATTACTCAGTCATTAGACCAGAATGTGTGTCAAACTCTTGCTCTCGATAATGGTAATGGATATGAATGATTACACATATCGCTGCCTTGTTTTCTAGTTATTGGTGTTTGTAGTTTCATCTAATCACGCCTATTTCCATCCACTTTTCTGTCTTGCCGAGGGCATTCTGAAATTTAATCATTGTTGTATTTTACGGTTTATTTCTGCGCTAAATCTGGTACAATGTTTTATAACAAAATGCTTTCTGCAGTGTCATCCTATTCCCTCTAGCAATTACATTCTATATAACGTGGTGGTTTATTCGTTTTGTGGATGGGTTCTTCTCTCCAATCTATGCACATCTTGGAATTAATATTTTTGGTGAGGCATCTTTATACTTATTTAATTTTTTCCTCCCCCACTTCCCTCTGATATTTATCTGACATGTTATATGCACTAACTTGTGGTAGGTGGCACTCCATGTTTGGGGGTTTGCGCTGGTTGGTTTATTCGTTTTATGTAGTTCGTTTGTCACTTTGTGCTTGAAATATTAGCCTCTTAGCCTGCTGATTGACAGTGATTATTTAGTTACTCATGCAAATATTCCCTACATTTAACAACTAGTATTTTTTGAGATCTGATATCATTTTGTCCACATTTTTGTATGACATGTTAACATGTACACCGTTGGGGTAGCCTTGGTGGTAAGGGCTTGGGATGTTTTGAAATACTCTTCAGGGTCTTGAGTTCATACCCTCATGTGAAGAACTTGATAATTTAAAACCTTTGTTGTTTTTGGGAGCTAGCCTTTAGGTGGGCAAAGCCTCCTTAGGATTAGTGGGTTAAGCCATGAGCTTAATGCAAGAAGTGAGACCCCGATCCCCCTATTATTGAAGAAACATGTTTAGATATCAGGAACTAAAATTTTTGAACCAGATACTTCTAGGGGTGGACCATGATCCCTTACCCTTACTTTTTTGCATATGATATGACAATTTGACATAATACTTTGAGAAAGATTGATGGATTGATGAATGTGTACCATGATATTTTCTCATTTTTTTCCATTTCTCACAAATGATAGGATTTCAAATTATAATGCACCGATTCTTGATCTCCTTGAGACATGCTTCATAAGTATATGTTTCTTCTGATTTAAGTTCGTCTTTTCTTTGTTTTTGGTTTCACATCTTCAATAGGTCTTGGATTTATAACTTCCATTACATTTATCTTCCTGGTCGGTGTGTTCATGTCATCTTGGTTGGGAGCATCTGTACTTGGCCTTGGGGAGTGGTTTATCAAGAGGATGCCATTTGTTCGTCATATCTATAATGCTTCTAAGCAAATTAGTTCCGCAATATCATCAGGTGGGTCCTGAATATTTGTCATTGCATTATCTAGTTGATTGATTTAAGTTAGCTAATTGTTTTTGTGTTACTATCAGACCAAAACTCACAGGCCTTCAAGGAAGTAGCCATCATAAGACATCCTCGTATTGGTGAATATGCATTTGGGTTCATCACTTCGTCCGTCGTTCTCCAGGTAATCTGAGAGCAAACAAAAATTGTTATTTTATTTGTTTATTAAAAGAAAAAAAAAACTTTGGGAGCTTCTTGATCGACATTGCTTGGACTTTGGAAAATGCATTTGCTTACTCCTCCCAAGCATATTACTTGATTACCTGACTGTCGTTTTTGAGTGCAGAACTATTCTGGGGAGGAGGAGCTATGCTGTGTCTATGTCCCCACGAACCATCTCTATATCGGCGATATTTTCCTGGTCCATACCAAGGATGTTATTAGACCAAATTTATCAGTTCGAGAAGGAATCGGTGAGGCTTCTATTTTTGTTTTTGCTCACATTTTGCATAAATTGCCCAATTAGAAATGCTTCCAATATGCTCGCTCAATTGTCACTTCCAAAGTTGGTATTCTCAACTACGATAATTCAATGTCATCATGTGGTCCGAGCGAGTTCTTGAAACATAGAATGCCAATAGGTTAGAGATGTGATTGCATGGCAGGTTCGAGGTGCGATTAATTTCTCAATCCAGGGAAATTGTAGAATTATAGGGTTCTGATTCGGTTTCAGAATTGAAATATTAATGGAAAGAAAAAAAAGCTGAAACACATATGGTGATTTTATTGCAGAAATTGTTGTCTCTGGAGGAATGTCAATGCCCCAAATACTTTCAACCATGAATTCCGAGATTATGTCCATAGACAGAAGTAGACTTGATAGAAGTTAAGCATGGGGATATTAGGCTATCATTTGTAGCATTTTCCATATCTTCAGCTTCTTCGGATCGAAACCGACCACGCTCCAGCCATCATCTAGTTAAGTGCAAGGCCGAGATTGTTGCGCTCCGGTGGTTGATTCTGATAGCATTTGTTATTTGTGAACTGAGTTGCCTTGTTAGTCACTATCATTTTGATAGTTCAAAATAGTTAGTTTATAATGTGGTCTTGAGGACTTTTGGATGGTTGGATTTCTTTATCCTTGGTTACTCCTTTCTACTAAAATCAGTTCATTTATATTCATTCATGAAATAGTTGTACATGTTCATGTGAAAGATTCATAAAAATCACTTTTAACACCAATTCTTGTTGGCTTTGGGTCTTGAGATATGCATATTTTGCAAATTATCATTAGGGTCTGTTTGGTTGGATGGAACCATATTGGAATTTGAATACAATTGGAATTCAAATTGTAGTTCCAATTTTAAAGATTTTTTTATTTTTTGGCCAATTTTAAAGAATTGGACAAGGAAAAATGACAGTTTTAATTATACTTGAAAAGAGAAAAAAAGAAAAAAAAAGAAAAAAAAAGGAGAGGACAATTTGAAGAATTTTGTTTTTTTTTGTTTTCGGAATTTGAACTACAATTGGACACGAAAAAAATTGTTTAAAATTGGAATTGGAGTTTCAAAAGACAATTGTTCAGAACTTATACGATAGAATTTCCAATTTTACGAAATTCCATTTTTGTTCAATTTGGACTACAATTGGACAAGAAAAAAAATTGACAATTTTAAAAAAGTGTTATTCAAATAAGTTTTCATAAAGTTCTTGTTCTAAAATTACTTAGAACTCTTTTTGAAAGCAATTTCCAAACAACCATTTAAGAACGAACAAATGGTAAATAGAAGATCTCAACCCTATTGTGATCCATAAGATTTTTGTTGACTTTATTCCAATTTGTACACTGATTTTTATTTTAAAAAAAGAGAGATGGTCTGATATTTTTCTTAAGTACATTACGAAAATAGTGTATAAAATCAATGATTTCAAAAAGGATAACTATTTAAGAAATTAGTCATGCAAAGACAACTCTTTATCAAAAATAACAAAAGAAGAATAATAATAATAATAATAATAATAATTAACCGCTAAAAATATATATTTAAAAAAAATTAGTTTCTTTTATATATATATATATACACACACACATAAAGAATCTTTTGAAAAATTAATTGGCCACTGGTAATGGATTTTTTAAAAGTGGTTTTTTTCCCCCACAAAAACTTAAGGAACTTCTTTGCTTTTTTAATCTACAAACTACTTCAAAGAAAAAAAAAAATCATTGAGAGTGAATGGAGCTTTTAACTTAGCTACTACAATTAGCAAAATTTGTCCTTATAAAATTTTTAAAAAAATGCAAAAAATTTCTCGCGATAGCATAAAATTATTATGCATTTTAAAAAATGTCACAACTTTTTTTTAAAAAAATATAGTATAAGTTTGACTTTGATTTAAATTATGTAATTTTTGTAAAATTATAAATCTTTTACTTTTGTTCATACGAAATTTTCGAAGAAATGTGATACATGGAATGAATTTGAGTTTTGTATTTATAGTATGTTGTGATATTACAATCTCTAATATATATCATCTAATTCTTTCTTTGTAGTAAATATGAGACTTCGACTGAGTTTATTGAAAGTCTTCGGCTTGTGAAAGGTCTTTGGCTTTGAACTTGTTAAAGAACTTAGGCTTTGAGTTTGTGGAAGGTCTTCCGCTTTGAGCTTGTTGAAGAACTTCAACTTTGAGATTGTAGAAGATCTTCGGCTTCGAGTTTGTTTACCAACTATAACGACCCGACTTTCTAAGACTCAATTTCCTAGAATCGTTACAATCATGCATGCATAAAACGTTCAA
>JAOANK020000053.1:759146-772301 GCA_026257165.2 Telfairia occidentalis | reverse complement strand
AATTATAAAAATTAAGGGGCGTTACAACTTACTCTCCTTAAGAACTTTTGTCCTCGAAAGTTGCTAATCCTTAAAACAACTCTGAATATTTAGTTTTTTTTTTTTTTTTTTTGTTCTTAGGTTGCCTCTTCCAACTGGTGGTTTCTTCAAAGAAACTTCACTAAAGCAATCTCCCAGTTTTGAATGACCTTCATTTCTCTGGAGAGAACTTCAGCTTTGAGCTTTGTTGAAGAACTTTAGCTTTAGCTTGAGCTAGATCTTAGAGTATTCGGCTTGTAGCTTGTTGAAGGTCTTCAACTTATAGCTTGTTAAAGGTCTTCTAGCTTGTAGTTTCTTCAAAGTCTCAAAGTCTTCTGTTTGTTGTGTTGGGAAAAACCTCCCACTTCTACAGCAGAAATAAACAAAAAATAACTGAGAAATTTAAAAAGAAATGCTGAACACAAGAATTTATGTGGAAAACTCTAAAATTGGACAAAAACCACGACCCACGAGAAAAAATATCCACTATTCGAAAAATTGTTACAATCACATAGAAATTCTCTCCCCGACCCCAATTACAAAAACACTCTCTCAAAGTTTTCTACTACTCACACCCTTCTCCCAACTATCAAACAAGAGAATACAAGAAAAAAATTTAACTAGAGCTAGTACACCAAGCTTAAAGTGTTTCTAACTGGAATGAATAAAACTCAAGCCCATGGGCCACTTATATAGTGCTTGGAACCAATCACCTCATTCATTCTTTCCGATGTGAGATTTTCACTCTTCTAATATTTTGCCAAAACCCCAACATGTTGAAGGTTTCTTCAGCTTGTCTTCAGATCTTCAAAGTCTCCAAAATCGAAGTCTTTAAAATCTTATTGGTCGGGCTTCAAGTCTTCAAGAGAGTATTCAATCTTATGGGAGTAAATTTTCTGACCCTGCTTAGTTGGATTTGGGCTCATTCTTTAGACTTGAGTTTATTTGAGTTTTGGGCCCAATTTTTCCAAAATACGTTTGAGCTTTAGGCTTTCAACACGGTACATTAATCAATTTACATTTATTGAACCTAGTCCAATTTATTTTAGACTAATTCGACCTTCTAACCCAAATTATTATTTAATCTTGGACTTCATTCTGATTTTAATTTAGTTGAGCCAATTGGTGGGACCAACTACCAAGACGAGTGTCTTTGGATTTGCAGAAATTTATTCTTCAACAACTTTATTGGTAAATACATATTTATTTTATACTATAGAATTAAAAAATAAAATTCTTTTATTTTATTTATGTAATTTTTTTGTTGCTGTTGTTTTTTTTTTTTTTTTTGAGAAAAGAAAATTAACTAAATTAAAACTTACTTTAAAAAAAAACCCAATAACAAACCCGGAAGAGAAATTGACTGTCGGAAAAGCTGGATGCCCTGAAAGCGGCAGTGGAATTGCGAGGGAAAAAGGGGTCTCAGCTTCTTTCACTCTCTCTTCATTCCTTTTTTCCCTTTCTATTCTGCTTCTCACCCACTTCTCATTTCTTCTTCTTCTTCTTCTTCTTCTTCCCTTAATTCTTTCTTCTTTCTCTCTGTGAATCCCTTTTACCATGTTGAGGCTCTGGAAATGGTATCAGAACTGTCTCACCTTCCATCCGGTGAAGACCCAGATCATCAGCTCCGGCTTTATATGGGGCACCGGCGACATTGCAGCCCAATACATTACTCACTCGGCCGCCAAGAACCGTCTTCTAACTTCTGTGAGCATCCATCCCCTTATTTTGTATTCGTTTTTACTGTAATTTCATGGAGTTATCTTTCTTGATTCTTTCTTTGAGCTGGTCGCTTTCTTTTTAATTGTCTTTCATTGATCGGAAATTTTCTTCTTGACTTGAATTTCTTTGGTTCTTGTCCTGTTTTCGGTTTGATTTGGGTGGGAGGGATGAACTATTTCGCCATCTTGTTTTGCTATTGGAAGATGGGCATTTTGTATTTCGTCGTTTGAATTTTATCGAAACTTCAAGCGATTCTTTGTTTTTGGTCAAGAATCCGCATCTATCGTGTAAGAAATTACCTTCAGTTTTGGTGATCTTCGCTTTGTAGAATCAATCAACCAAAAGTAAAAGGGTTTCGTGCATGTGTATGTTGATTCTGTTTCTTGATTGAATCTGCAGGTCAATGGTTTTTTGTTACCTTCACTGCATTCTGAAGTCTTCTGGTTAATGGAATTTGGGCCTTGAGATATCATTTTATGTCTAAATGTATATGAAGGATATTCGTACTCTGTTTTTTTGTTTTTTGACAGTTTTTATGGTAAAATTCATGCGTGCAATATAGATTCTTCCAGTATTATAGACTTCAAGTGAGTTTGGTATGGGTTTGGAACAGCGAGAGTGTTTTGAGTCAATTCATTTTTCACATTCTTTGAGGGGTTTGGTTAAATTGTCAAAAGCGATTTTGGATATTCTAAAAACACTTATAAATACTATTTTCAATAGTCATCCAAAAATCACTCTTCTTCCAAGTGTGTTTCAAATTCCTTCCAATCTTTTGGAGACTACTCTTTACTTTAGAAATCCTAGAGCATGTGATTGATTTTAACCGTGTTTCTCAAGACTTGGATTGGATGTCATTGTATTCCCCCCGTCCCTCGTAGCCCGTTGGCTTTTGCCAATGGTGGTACCTCTGTGAGTTCAAGTTTTTGTGGATCCATCAAATAACAGTTTATGAATTATGAATTTCCTTCTTGGTTCATAACCTAGTTTTTTTTTTTTTTTTTATAATTTGTATTAATTATGAGAAACCACGTTTGTATTGAGGAAAAATGAAAGAATATACAAGAGCGAACAAAAAAAAAACAACTAGCCCCAAAAGGAGCCCAAAAACTAACTAAGAAACGGATTAGTTATCTGCTCCAAGTTCAAATTTGGCATCATTATCCATTAACTCTCAAATTTTAGACATTGCTCTATGTAAGTGAAACTTGATATGATTATTTTTTGACCATACGGTGGTGATGATATTTGAAGTGTGGGTTTTTCCAGTCCCTTTTTAGCACAAGACTGCAAACAGGTTTTGCAGCTCTATATATATAATTAGGTTTGGCTAATCAGTGAGAGCACATAATAGATCCTAAACCGATCATCGATTTTTGGTTCTATTTTCATGTTTTGTTTTTGCTCTTTTATTTCACCTCAATCGTCTTTGGTTTTTCTTTGAAGTTGATGTTCCTTCAATCTGAAATAATCTCTTGAACGTATTATAAATGAACTGATTCCTACAATCATTTTTTAATGTAGCCAGATACTGAAGAAGAGTTTAAAATCAACTGGAAACGTGTAGGTATCACAAGTATGTTTGGATTTGGCTTCGTTGGACCGGTCGGCCACATGTGGTTTGTTTCCTTTATCTTTTCCTTTTCAACTTTTGGCCATATCTATCATCATTGTTACCAAATGGAAAGTGCCAACAGTATTGCTTAAATCAAGATTTTTCTTGAAGAGAACAATACAATTGCTCAATCTAACTGCCGTACTCATTTATAAGAATAGGCCAATACTATTCTGAACTTTGATTTTGGTCTGGACATGTCTTAATCTTGGAATATATGGATGGATGTTCGTAATCGGGTTTCAAGGCCATGAAATATTTAGTTGAATTATATATTTTTTTCCACAGATGTCTCTCTCTATTAGGAAAGCAATTATTGTATCTTGTGAATGCATACGTTGAAGCGCCGATTCTCACGAGAAGATTTGAAATGAGCTTGCTGATAGAACTTGGTTCGCGGTGATTTAGTTTTCATTGTTCTCTATATAACTGGAAAAGAGTCAACGTTCACTCCTTAAATCCATTAATAGCATAATGGCGATATAGCACTTTAGATTCTTGGATCACGCGCAAAAATGGAGAAGAAATAGTGTCTTTTTCATCTTTTGTTGATTCTGATTCCTTTGAAGTTCCATATCATTGCAAAATATAAGTTCAACTAATTGATGACATTACAATTATACATAGAGTTACCCCAATGACTCAAGCTTTTAAATGGATAACATATCTAAGTTGCTTCATATTTTTTAACCCTAAAGGGATGTTCTGTTTATGGTTTTGACAATTTTGGATCTATGAAGTTTGGGTAGGATAGTTTGAATTTGTATAATATGTGTTTGGTTTGTACAAGGAAATAGATTATAATGGTATGAGTTTATGTAAGATGTGTTTAGTTTGTAGATTTGTAATTTGTAAAAGTTAACATGTAGTAATCATCATAGGTTAGCTTTAGTGGTCAACAAGGGCAATGTAAATAATAAAAAACGTCAAGGGAATGAGTTCAAGCCATGATAGCTGCCTGCCTAGGATTTCCCTTCGAGTTATCTTGACAACCAAACATAGGTTCAGCTAGATAATGTTGGACTATACAAACTTAACTCGTGAGCTAAACATCTCTAAAGTAAGTGCTTTTTAATAAGTGCCTCTGGTTGTAGGGTATTATTTTCCACTGGAATAATTGAAATTAAATGCTTGTTTTAAACTTATATATTATTTGTACACACAAAATTTGAAGAAATTAGATCCTTGGGCAGGTATGAAGGCTTGGACAGATTTATAAGGCTAAGACTTCAGCTGCAGCCAAAATCAGCTAAGTTTGTTGCAGCAAAACTGGCAATGGATGGTCTAATATTCGGACCACTCGACTTGATCGTCTTCTTCAGTTATATGGGATTTGCCAACGGCAAAGATGTTTCTGAAGTGAAAGAAGACTTGAAGAGAGACGTGCTCCCGGCGTTTATTTTGTCGGGTACAGTGTGGCCTATCATTCAGGTCGCAAACTTCCGATACGTGCCCGTGAGGTACCAACTCCTCTATGTTAACATGTTCTGCTTGTTGGATAGTGCATTTTTATCATGGTATGAGCAACAAAATGATGCTCCTTGGAAGCAATGGTTTACCTCTTTTAATCCTTTCAAAGATAGATAAGATTTTGAGAGCTATCTTCTCAACCTTGTAGCCTTCTTTTTCTTTTATTCATCACATTGGACAGAGGAATTTGTTCCCTTTATAGATTGTGAAGATATTCTAAACCACTTTTGTGCAATCTCTCTGTGTTTCAATCAGATTTTCCTTTGCATTCCCAACTTTTTTGTTTTGTTTTTTTTAAAGATTCTACTTTAGTTCTTGTGTTTTTATTTTTTATGGCAATTTGAACTTGACATGTGGCTGAGATTTTTATTTTATTTTTAAGTTCAACAACATATGGAGGTGAGGATTTGAACTTACGACTTTTTAGTCAGAAAAATATGTTTTAACCAATTAAACTATGCTCGGTTTGACTATTTATTACATTCTTTAAGATCGAAAGTTTGATCTTTTACTCTGCATTTGTTGAATAAAAAGAGTCTTTTGTTTATTTATTAAACTTTCTATTGGGAGGCTCAAACTTTATTCGTAACATCGACTTTAGTTCATATCTAGTACTTGTTCATGGGTGAATGTTTGAGAAATATATTTAAGAAAAAAAAACTTGTGATTTTTCTCCAATTTTAAGTGAAACTTCTCTTTCTTTCGTTGTTTATACGCCATTTTGATTTCTTTGCTTCAAAGGACTATTTTTCAGAAGGAAAATTTCCTCGATTCTTGCCGTCCCTTAAAAAGTTATTTGAACAAGTCCATTTCAAAAAGAAAATTTCTTCAATTCTTTTAAAACTAAGTCACTCTCAAAACGTACTAAAAGAAAAATTATTTGATTTACAACTTCAACTTTTGTATAAACATTCTATTTTGATTCAAAGATATTTTTTGTAAGCTATTTTAGGTATGGTTTCAAATATGTGTTTAATTAAATATTTATTCATTAGCCAATCAACATATAGATTAATAAACTAAGCATTTATGTTTTTAATGAGTTGAACTTGAAAAAAAAAAAAACTAAGCGTTTACTATCTTTTATGAGGTGAAAGTCTAACTCCTACTCCTACCTTACATTTTTTGAACTAAAAAAAAGCCTTACATTTTTTGAACTAAAAAAAAGCATATATTTTTTAAATAGACAAACGAAAAATGCCTTCGTGTTAGATTTATGTTATAATAGTGACAAATGGAACAATTTTTTGAGTAAAATATTTAAAATTTTAAGAACTAAAATAAAATAAACATAGAAATTAGACCGAAATAGATTTTAAACAAACAATTTTCCCAACATACTTCTGGCATTAATTGTGACAAGGAAGAAGTCATGTGACAAGTAGGAGGATGTGCCTAAGCTGGGAACAAGGAAGAATTCTGAAAAAAATAAAAAAATAATGAAGTTTCCATGTTACTTATAATAGAAGCAAATAATAATAAATACAATGTGAAAACAAGTTAGGCAGAGGAAGAAGGAAGAAAAAAAATGGGGTTAAATATCAATCAGAAAATAAAATGATGCTATTTTTTTTTTTTTTGTATCAATCAAAGTCAAAATAACAACCTGAGTTTGCTTCTTTACACAGAAAAGAAAGGCAAAGCCTGTGTTTCAAGAGCTTCCATTGAAGCCTCCACTCTCTTTCTTCACTGTTCTCATCTCCATTTCTCTGGTGGTTTGCCCTTCGCTGCTCGATCCCGAAGGGTAAAGCCCATACTCGCTCGTCGGTCCGCTGTATTCGCTGCTTGCTCCATACTCTGTGCTCCCCAGTGCCATCTTCCTGAACCTCCTCAAGTCCTCATTGTACTGGTTCGTGTCGTAGTCCGAGCTACCATGTGAACTGTACACCATGCTCTGCCCCGGTCTGATTCCTTCGTTGAGATCCGATAGTGATGCGTCTCCTTCGAGTGCTCGTACTACCTGCTTGGTTTAATGTTGCAGTGGCTTAATATACACACATAAAACACATTATTGAATGACTTCAACTAGTTACCTGGCTCATTCGGGGTCGGCGCCTTGCAGAATGTCGCACACAAGCAGCAGCGCAGGCAACCATACGAGCCATCTCATTTTGGTTGTAGTTGTTCTGCATCCTTGGATCAACCAAAGCATCGAAGTTTCCATCTTCTAAAGCTCGGTTCAGTAACGGCCTAGCCTGTAATGCGGAAAAGAAATCTCACTTGTTCACAATGTTTCATCCACATATCGAATGCAACCAAAACGAAAAACAATGAAGCTTTCAGAAAAGACTGTGATAAATCACCATTTGTCGCTCGGGTGACTCGAGAACTTACCCAGTCTACAAGACTGTCTTCCATGAAAGTATTACTCGTGTCGACTGGTCGGCGACCAGTGATCAACTCCAAAAGCATCACCCCAAAGGAGAAAACATCTGATTTCTCAGTAAGTTTACCACTTGAGGCATACTCTGGTGCAAGATACCTGAATGTAGAGTGGGAAAGATTGAGAAGAAAATAATGAAAGATCTTATCGAAAAAGCACTATGAAATCTCAATTGAAGATTAAGCCCACCGAAATCCGTAACAAAAGATCTCATCGACAACGCGTAGGCAAAGATTACGACAATATGATGCAGCTGAGAATCAAGTTAGTTCTTTAGGAATCTAACATGCTGTGTATTATCCTCATATATAAGAGAGAAATTGTAGAAAAACTAATCCATTCTAGGAACACAATAAGCAGTAAAAAACGATCTATACTGCAGACTGGACTTGAAAATAACGCGAGTTGAGAAAGGTCATACCCAAAAGTACCCATCACTCGAGTCGATACGTGCGTATTGGCATCGGAAGAAAACTTTGCGAGTCCAAAATCAGCAACCTGGTAGAACAAATCAGGTTTGCCTCAACATCAGAACAAGAAAGAATATAACAGATCCTTTCAGTTTTACCAAGATATTAAGAAATGATTCCAATGGAGTTTATGTTTATCTACATTCGATATCGGGCCGGAGCGTCATCAAGGAAAGATGGCCGAACCAATCAGGGCAGTAAAATGAATGAAATGCAGATTCAGCTTCCAGCCAAAACAGTTAAAGGAAAACTACATCTCAATGAATAAAATTAAACTTCAATACCTTTGCTTCAAACTTGAAATCCAAAAGTATGTTAGCAGCTTTAATATCGCGATGAATGATTTTCGGGTGACCTAGTTAACGAAAAGGTACAAGCAAAATTCCTTAAACGACATATCCATTATTGTTAATTCTATCCATTTACCAAAAACAGCAACGTCAGATAACTTACAATCCTCATGAAGATATGCTAGTCCTTTTGCCGATCCTAAAGCGAGTTTAAGTCTCGTGTGCCAATCCATGGTCGGTCGTCCTTTACCTGCAACGAAGAAGATATACGATCATAAGTATCGAAACATTTAATTCAGTAGAACTAACTTGTCATGCCAAGTGCAATAAGATTTGCATATCACAAGAGAAGCAAGAATTGGAATTTGGCTTTAGCTTTACCATGTAAATGGAACTCCAAAGTGTTGTTTGGAACAAATTCATAAACAAGCAATCTTTGAGACCCAGTTATGCAATATCCAACCAAAGAAACAAGATGTTTATGATGAACTCGGCTGATAATCTCGACTTCGGCCTGAAATTCTCGTTCGCCCTGCCCGCTTCCAGCTTTCAACTGCTTGACTGCAACTTCCTTTCCATTAGGAAGAACCCCTCTATGCACATATCCAAAACCGCCCTGTCCAAGGAGATTCGCGTCCGAGAAGCCATCGGTCGCCATTGCCAATTCCTCATATGTAAAAGTACTCTTTGAGAAACCAAACGCCATTGCAGGCGGAGGCGGTGGAGGGAGCGGATTTTCGGATCCTGAATACACAGAGCCTGAACCTCCACTGCTACTCATATAGAGTGGTGGAGGCGGAGGCGGAGGCCGAATGCCAGCAGGAGAATGCGGGGGCCGGGATGCAACTGCCGGAGGAGGAGGTGGCATAGGCATCATCCCGACGACAGGATCGGGTGGCGGAGGAGCATTGTGCTGCCATTGCTGCGGCGGACCACCATAATGGTCAACTGTAATCAACAAGATAAACACAAGCAAATAATCATCTAAAATGGGGATAAAAACTAACTGATCATCCGAAGAAAGGCTATGGCAGACAAGAATCAACACATACAATTAGGCATATAAGAACCATGAAATCAAAACTCCAATGGAAGAAAAAGTAACAATGTAGCAAATTAGAATTTGATCAGTTCAAAAGAAATAAACCCTAAAAATTTTCAAGTCCTGTGAAATTGTAAGATCACCAGCAATCGTTTTACCTTTTGGTCCCGGCGGCGGAGGATGCGGATAAAATCCTTCTTCATCGCGTCTTCTCCTCCTCTTTTTTGTGCAACAAAGACATAATATACTAAACAGAAGGACAATTACCACTCCACCGATTGCGATTCCGACGACAAGTCCAGTTGAAATACCGGACGACGACGAGGACGGCGGCGATGACGATGGCGTTGTCGGAGGCGGAGGACTTCTTGACGGAGTGGACGGGGTGCGAGAAGTCGGAGGTGGCGGAGTATGGCTAGCCGGAGTAGACGGAGGCGGCGGAGAGGTCGAGGGAGTAGATGGCGTGGACGGCGGAGAAGTGGATGCCGGCGGCGAAGGAGAGGCAGTGGGCGGGGTGGGCTGGGGAGTAGACGGCGGCGGGGGAGACAGGGTGGCCGGAGGTGGGGCGGAGGTCGGCGGTGGGTGAGAAGGGGCGGGAGGAGTTGCGGCGGAGGGCGGAGGCTGCGACGGAGTGGTTGTTGGCGGTGGTGTAGAGGACGGCGGCGGCCGAGACGGAGTAGATGGAGACGGAGCACTGGGGGTTGCCGGTGGCGGAGACGTCGTATTGGTTGCCGGAGGGGACGTCGGCGCCGGACTAGGGGTTGACATTGAACGACGGAAAAAAACCAGTAATCAGAAATCCAAAATCGAAAACTCCAACAAAAAGAAAAATCAAATGATAAACTAGAAAAAAGGATTATGCTAGGATCAAAATTAAAATCCAAATGCTTTACGATTGGTGATAAATCAGAATTCTCCGACTTTCTCTCTCTAGAAAAAGAGAGAATAATGGTCCAAGTTTTTAGAGAGAGAGAGAGAGTGGAGAATGTTGAACCAGCTGACACAGACACGGCCAAACAAGGCGTTCTTTAATTTTTTATTTTTTTTTTCATTTCTTTTCTTATACCACTTTTTCGGGTTTCGGCCGTTCGAAGGGATTTAATTTTAGGTTAAACTACCATTTTAGCCTTCATAATTTGTATTTTGTTTAAATTTATTTCCAAATAATTTTACATTTTAAATTTAGTTTTTATTATTTGGTTGCCAAATGTGAAAAGTTTCTCGTAAAATGAATGTCAGCATTTTTCTTACATGAACCATGAGGAGACTAATATTTTTTTTCTATAATACGAAAATTAAATTGGTTGACTGTATTAAGTTGAATGTATTATGATTTCATCTAATTAAACCTAGTTTTCTCTTTATTTTTTATTTGCATATTTTTCTAGGTTTAAATTCTATTTTAATCTTTGAATTTTCAAATTTGTTTCATTTTGGTCTCTAAACTTTCAAGTTAGTTCTATTTTAGTTCTTAAACTTTTAAATTCTTCGTTTTAGTCTCTAAGCTTTCAAAAAGTAACCATTTTTGTCCTCATCTTTATTTTATATTCAATAAATTAATGATATAACTTCAAATATAAAAATAAATATATTAATATAAGTATATATTTAAGTTACATAAGTTGAAGACAAGCATCAAATAAATAAATATTAGATGATAAAATTGCATAGGAATGACCAAAATAATTATTTTATAAATTCAGAAACTAAAATAGACATTTTATCTAGTGCTAACATGAGCATAATTTAGCAATCGAGGCATCTCTTATTGCACATGAGATATAATATTAGGAAGGAAATAACATGTGAGGGTAAGAGTATTCGAACCCATGATCAGAAAAATATAACTTTAATCAGTTGAGCTATGTTCGATTTAATAACAATCAGTCAATTAATCATTAATACATATATTACTAATTGTCAATTCACTTTTTTTCTCTTTTTGAGTACAAACTCACTATTTCATTCGGTCACGTTTTAAAAAAATAACACCTAAGATAATTGTTAATTAATGGTAACATCATATTCGTAGATGATGTTGTGAGAGATTTAACGAAATAATAGAAATCAAATTAAAATGAAAAACACAAACTAAAAACAAAAACTAAAATGGTAATTTAACTTTATTTAAAAAAAAATATATATATATATTTTATATATATAGATTTTGAGACAGTCACATGGAGTGAAGGAATTGTCGTAGGTGAGCTGTCCAGCTCGGACAACGGGCCTGCAAGGTGGGGCCTACACGGCTGGCCCGCGATATTCTCCTTCTATTCTACACTCATTCTTGGCTATCTTGTTTTGAATTTTTTTCCCTTTCTCGAAATTTGAATAATTTATCCATTTAATTTTAAAACGTCAACTAATTAATATATATATATATATATATATATATATATATTTGATCATATTCTATTTTGGTTTTTTAAAAAAATGATGTTTAACAATTTATTTGAGGTGAAATCAAGAGTCCAAAAACCTTATTAAATTGAACGAAGTAACTTTAGTGGTTTGGTGTCATATCCTATAGTGTGTGTAAAATCGACTAATCAATGATTTGGAAGCTTAAAAAAAGAAGTCTTCTAACCAACCATCCAACTATTTGATTCTATAAAACAACTTCATTTTTGCTAATTTATGCAAGATAACGATTATTTTTATCAATACATAGAGTGAAATTGTTTACTTATGGAGATTTTTTAAAAAGAGAAATCTAAAAGATTATATTATTAAAAAGATTGGTTTTTGTTTTTTTAGTTTCACCAAAGATGACTCATACCAATAGAGAGGTTCATGATCTTCCTCTTGTCTAGTCAATGTAGTACTTTAATCGTATTTACGATATCCCTCTTCTCGAATAAAGGATCACATAACATCTCCTCTCAAAGGAGATTTCCACATGACTATGCGTCTTTAAAGATGTTGGAAGTGTGACCAAAGTTCCACATTGTCAGATAAGAGGAGGATCATAAATATATAAGTAAAGGATAACATCTTTATTAGTACATGGCATTTTGGGGTGAAATCAAAAGTAAAGTCATGAGGGCTTATATCCAAAGTGAACAATATTATACTATTGTAGAGTTGTAGAAGACTCGTTATTCCTAAACACTCAAAAATTCTACTGACATGACTAAATCAAGGACATAACTGTAATACTGTGAAATGATTCAATTTGTTTGCCAAAGTAGACAATATCAGACTTGTTTGCCTACTTTACTTTTCTAAAACTTTCAACTTTTTTCTTTGTTTCTATGGTTTTTTTTTTTTCCATTTTACAAATGCTTCAAATTAATATTTGGACGGCTTCTTTTTTTTTTTTTAATGAGGGCCTACAAATTTTGGTGGGTGTGATCTGGTGGGAAGCCTCCCACCAAACTTATCATAGTCTCAGGTGGGTCCATAGGTTGTGTGTCATACGATCTTTTGTCCTGTCTCAATTTGAAAACGCTGTCAACCATGTGATCTTTTTTCCCTCTGACACTACAACCTAAAAATACCATTATTCTCCTTTTTTTTTTAAAAAGGACAAATATATATACTTATATATATATATATCTAAAAAAAATTCTTCATATAAACAATCTCTTCCACATACACTACAAGATTCTCAGTTCACAACTTGATTCGTAAGTTCGAAAAGTTGAGTTTAGGAAGTATGGTTTCCATTGCTACGATTTTTAGTCGAAAAAATATATCTCAACTAATTAAACTATGTTTAGTTTGATAAAATTTATGTTTCTTTTTTTAAGTTAAAAAATATATAGGAACGAGGGAATTCGAACTTATTATGACTTTTTAGTCATAGAGATATACTTTTAACTAGTTAAATTATGTTCAGTTTGACATTGGTAGAATTTGTGTTTATTTAGTGTATTCGGTTTAATTTTTGACCATATAAACTTACTCATACATCAATGCAATTAAATATTCTAACACCTCTTAAAAATGCTAGCCAATTAGGACATGGATTGTTAGTTTCATAAAATACAAAATATTTCAATCATTTCAATTTCAGTCAATTTGGTTGAGTGTAAATTTAAATTTTATAAAATTAATTTTGATGTTAGTATTTAAAGTGTGTTTGAAAGTGATTTTGAAATGTTCAAAATCACTTTTATTATACCCAAATTTAGATAATT
>JAOANK020000053.1:746609-756913 GCA_026257165.2 Telfairia occidentalis | reverse complement strand
AGATGAGAGATCACACCATCTATATTAGATGATAGTACATGTTTTTATCTACTGAGCTATGTTCGGATTCGCAGCCGAAAGTAAACTTTACTAACTGTGTTTTATATAAACTTTTTGCATCTAAGACTATCTATTGGGCAATTGCCCTTAATTTTCCTTCATTCTTCCCTTACTTCACTCCACACCTGTTAGGATGATATGAACTTTGTATACTTTTCTTAAGATTAGTAAATTTATAATTTAGAAAATGAGCTTAATAGAATTTTAATTAAAATTTAGATTATTTTATTTGTGCTTACAATTTCAGACATAGGAGTGATGAGTGGTGCCATTTTGTTCATCAAAGAGAATCTGAAAATTACCACAGCACAAGAAGAGATCTTAGTTGGTTCTTTAAACGTCTTTTCACTCATCGGAGCTCTCGCCTCCGGCCACACCTCCGACTGGATCGGCCGGCGGTATACAGTCGTCATAGCAGCAGTCACATTTCTCGTCGGCGCGATCTTGATGAGCTTCGCACCGTCTTTCCATTTCCTAGTCGCCGGACGCGTGGTTGCCGGCATCGGCGTAGGCTTCTCTCTCATGATCGCTCCGGTCTACGTCGCAGAGCTCTCGCCGGCGCTCACTCGAGGCCTCCTCACATCTCTGCCGGAGATCTTCATCAACGCCGGAATTTTACTCGGATTCATCTCGAATTACGCGTTCGCCGGTCTTCCTGAAAGCATAAATTGGAGATTGATGCTCGGAATCGCAGCGATTCCGGCCGTATTTGTCGCCTTCGGTATCTCCGCCATGCCGGAATCGCCTCGCTGGCTCGCGATTAAAGGTCGAGAATACGAAGCGAGACGGAACCTGATCAAAATCTCCGATTCGAAAGAAGAAGCCGAACTCAGATTTACAGAAATTATCAGATCTGTTTCTTCATCTGAAAAATGGCGCGGCGATGGTACTGTTTGGAAAGAATTGTTACTGAATCCTTCTCGATCGGTCCGTCGAATTCTAATCGCGGCCATTGGAGTCAATTTCTTCATGCAAGCTTCTGGAAACGACGCCGTTGTGTATTACAGTCCCGAGGTTTTTCGAGAGGCCGGAATCGAAGATAACAAGCAACTCGTCGGCGTAACAGTCATAATGGGAATCGCAAAGATGGGATTTGTTCTGATTTCGGCTTTTTTCTTGGACCGGTTCGGTCGAAGGCCACTTTTGCTACTGGGCTCGACCGGCATGGCTTGTTCGCTAGCTGGGCTGGGCCTGGGCTCCAAACTTCTCGAGTATTCAAATACCAAACCAACATGGGCTATTGGGCTTTGCGTAGTGGCCGTTTGTGCGGCCCTTTCGTTCTTTTCTATTGGGCTTGGGCCCATCACGTGGGTTTACTCTTCTGAAATATTTCCGTCCAGATTGCGGGCCCAAGGTTCGAGCCTGGCGGTTTCAGTAAACCGGTTGGTAAGTGGTATGGTGGCAATGACATTTCTGACAATGTCGAGGAGAATATCTTTCGGAGGTATGTTTTTTTGCCTCGCCGGAATAATGGCGGCGGCGACGGTTTTTTTTTACCACTTTCTGCCGGAGACTAAAGGAAAAAGCTTGGAAGAAATTGAAACTCTCTTTGAGGACGAACTTCATTAAAAATAGATAAATAACTAAATTGTTAAAGGAAAAATGTGGTTTTGAGAATTCGCCTATTAATGTTTCGACGTGAGTATGTATTGAAGCCACATAAGTTGATTAAAGTGATTATTGTGTGAACTATTATTGGATTGCAAAATAACAACAAATACTAAAGTGATTTTTCTTTTTTAAGGGTCGATTTGGCATTATTTTTAATTTAATCGTTTTTTTTCACAAGAAAAATATCGGTAAATATAGAATTTACATTTTATATTTTTTAAAAATATTTTTTATAACAAATTTATTTGATTATACTACATTTTAAAGTAATATTATTAATTGCAAATATTTTTTTTTCTTATTACATATTTTGAAGAATTTCGATTAATCACTTTTAAGTTATTTTTTTTATAATTGATCTCTTTTGTGTTTCTTCAAAAATAACTTTTAAAGTAATCTATTTTTTTATAGTCCATTTTATTTGTAAATAATTTTTTATAAAGTACTTTTGATTTTTTTAAATTAGTCAAGAAATTATACTCAACACTTTAAATTGTTAATTTTTTCAGAAGTACGCACAGAAAAAATAATTTTATTTTAAAAATATTTTTTTCTATAGTTATCTCAAACATACTCTAAATATAAAAATTAAAATAATTAAAAAGGACAGAAATAAAACAAAGTTTAGAAACTAAAATAAAATAAATATAAGTTTTGATTGTAAAGACTGTTTTTGACATAATCATTCTACGTAGCCAGAGTATAATAGCTTAAAGATTTGTGAAACGTTGCTTGCACCAATACAAAGTATCTATGCTGAGAACCTCGTCCCAATGAGACAATATATAAATCAAATGTAAACGTCATAATTTAGTTCACATTTAAGAACTCAGCCATTCAAATGTTCCAAAGTAATGAAAAAGGTTCGTCTCCTCCTACTCTAATTAAATTTGTTACTCATCTTGCTACAACATGCTATTGATTCTATCATTGAAATTGTTAAGATGTGGAGTCCAATGCATCAATTGAACTTTGATCGTGGAGAATCATCGTACAAGGATTGAGGAAGACGAATCGGGAAAGATTTGAGAAGCTGAAATTTCTTGCTCTCCAGAGAGGATTGTTGAAAAAATTGAAGTAAAAACTAAAGAAGGAAAGCTATAAATATACCTTTTCTTTCTAGGATTTGGTTTGCTGCATTTTCCTTTTCCTATTAAGTTTTGGTGTGAGCTTCTATAAATACCTCTATAATTCTAGAGATCTAAAGACAAAAAAACACAGATAGAAGTCTAGAAATTTAGAGACGTAGAGATCTAGAATGAGTGTTTTTGTGAAAGGAAGGTGTGTGGACTTCTTAGAGAGTATAGACTTTTTTAGAAAGTGTTATTTTGTATTGGTTTTGCTAACCAATAACACTAAGAGCGAGATTGTATGACGAGGTTTAATTTAGTGTTTTCTTTGTAATCTTCAGCTGATTTAGTGAAAACCTGTAGTTGCAGAAACTGGGCGTAGCCCTTTTTATTGTTGCGGTGGACCAATATAAATCTTGGTGTCAAGTGTGTCGGGTTGTTTGTTTGAGAAATCAAAATAATCTTTACCATATTTAGTTTGGGTGGAGTTTGTTATTGGCTTTCGTCAATTGTTTGGTTTATTTTGATTTCTTTACCAACAGAAATGGCTTCAACAGATAATACATTGATAAAATTTGAATTATCTATTATCCCTCTCTCATCCCCTTCTATTTTTTTTTTTCATTTGGATTGAACAACAAAGGAGTAGTGGAGATTAAAACTCACGACTTTTTAGTTAGAAAGATATTACTTAACCAATTGCGTCATGTTTGGTTTCGTTTATCTCATTATATTGAAGCAAGATACATATGATAATTCTTTAACTAAATAAAAATAATTCGATAAAATAATAACAATGTAAAGATTAAAACAAAGATCAATACGCTTTTTTGAAAAAAAAAAAAAAAAAAAGAAGTGTTACTTTGTGCATTTTGAAATTTCGGAGCCAAATAGGGAAAATGATAACCGACACATCGGTGAAAGGAAAAAGTAATGAAAAGAGAGTTTCGTTTTTCTACTTGTCGTTTTGCCGACTTCGAAAAATAAGCCCAAACTGAGTGTTAACGATTGGTGGCGGCAGTGAACGTGCAAATAGTTTCAGCTTTTTTCTTTTCTTTTTTTTCTTTTTCTCTTTTTTCTTTTTTCTTTCTTTTTTGCTTCGTTTAAAATTGCTTTTTGGAACCTTCCAACTCTACAAAGATGCCTTTCTCTTCTCTAATTTCAAATGCAAAACCATTTTGCTTTTCCTTTGAGATTTCAAATCTTCATTTTTCTGAACTGCCAATGGGATTTCTTTCATTCAAAAGCTAGAAATCACTTTTCTCGTTTTTTGAATTGGATAAAGTTATAGGTCGTTTTATTATAATCCTCAATTTTTTAATTTACGGTTTATAATTTATATATACCTATTGAAAATTTTGTGGTAGGTTTTGATTAAATCAATTTTGAATTTTGAATTTTTATGTTTTTATATAGAGATCGTCACATGATTTCTCCCAACTTTTTAATGTTTTTGAACGACTTATCTAATCAAATTCTCACGTTCTTAAATGACATTCTTCGTTTTATTTTTTTAGTAGTTTTTTTTGTTTCATGTTTCGATTATTATTTTAAATAATTTTTTTGTTTGATTAATGTTAACCCTACTAAGTTAATTGTAATGAAATCATTAGTTTGTTAATAATCTTAAAAGTTAACTAACTCAATAGTAGAATTTATATAGTAATAATTCTTAATGTTTAATAGTGTGTAATAGGTAAAACTAAAATTTCAACTTAGAAAAAAGAAATTGCTATAAATAAAACATTTAAATAATATATATATAAAAAGTCAATCACACATGGGGTCATCCACTTTTCATAGACTATCAAAAATTTCAAATCTAGTTACTCATAATTTGTCATAAAGTTTTAAATAATACACATTAAATGTTTGATTTAACCACGCAACAACTCCTATCATATTTGTACTAAAAAAAAAAAGTACTCCAATCAATTTTGAAAAATCTTTTTTTTTTTTTTTTTCATATCATGTGACTGAAGCTTGAATCAAAATTTCAATTCAAGAAATAAAAATTATATTGTGATACTAGCACTTTCAAATATTCTATTTTATTTTTCACAAAGCTTATATAAAAATAATCCTTTTAACCTTTATTAATTTTTATAATTTATTTAACTAATGCCTAGTATTGTTAACAAAAAAAAGAAAAAAATAAAAAAATAAAAGAAAAAAACTAAGTCCTAGTATTAAGGATAGAAATTATATTTAAATCCTTAAAAAAACACAATATTTAAAATCTTATTATATTTAATCAAACTTTGTTGACTAGCAAAGTTTTTAACTTATTTTCAGTCTTTTCTATCAACGCCTTGCTCCCTCTTTAAAATTAAATATTGCTTGGCTCCTTTTTGGAATTTCAAATTTCAAATCCAAAGCATAATAAAGTCTTCACTTAAATTAATTAATGAATTGGTCCACTATCTAAATATTGTCCTTTTTTGGCATTTACTTTGGGAATTATGTCCTAAGTATCATTCCTAAATACATGAGCTTTGGATTGAAGCCAACTTCCTTTGTTTTTGTTTCAACCAAATTTTGTTTTGAGAGTTTTTTTTATTTTTTTTTTATTTGCTTTCATAGAGAAGAGAATCTAATTACTTCTATAATATATACATATATTATTCTATATATTTACTCCATCAAATCATAACAAATTATATATTTTTGTTGAATTTTCCTCTAGTAATCATTTTGTTTTCAATATATTAAGATCAATGATTTTATAACTGATTAAAAAAAAGTGATATCGTAAAACTTTCTCTTGTGGCACTTTGTAAAAGCGCAAACAAAAAATTAAAAATATTGTGAAAACGAGAAGGTAGGCTGACTATATCCGACTTTACCCTTCAGCATTTTTTGAATTTCCTAAAATTATATATATATTTACTTGGTCGATAAGAATTTTATAAATCCATTACCTATTAAGAAAACAAGATTTAAAGTTGAGCCATGAAATAAGGAACACTATGAGAACAAAAATGAAGACAAATTGCATTCATATCCTATTGATTTGTCTCTTTTAAAAATAATAATGTATACTTTTCAGTGAGATATGTATTAAAATATATATTTTGGTATCTATTTGAATCATATAGTGACCATATCTTATTATAAAATATGAAAGAAAAAAAATAAATAAAGAGGGCAGATGAAAAGATAGAAGATTCTTTATATTTAATGCCTAGAAAAAGTACCTGGCTACCAAAAAAATAGGTCTAGGAAAGTAAGAATAATATTCCATAATTTCATATAAGAGAATTATATATTTCAAATTTCAAACCTTCCTTTTTTACCACTTTTAGAGACTTTCTAGTACAATTATAACTTTGATGTGTGTATATATATATATATTGCAAATTTTCAGAAAGAAAAAAAAAATCAATTTTAGTTAGTGAATTACCCAAATAATATCGATATCTATTTTTGAAATTAAGTCAGTGCTTTGTTTTAATTGGAAAAAAATAATTTCAAACAAGAATGTTGTATTAAAATTCTAAAGCATTATTTAACAATTAATGATTTCACTTCTAATTTTTAAAAAATGAAGCATGTTTACCTCAATTTTTTTTTGTCATGATTTAATTTAAAAAACATTTTTTTAGGACTAGTGTTCTTTAGTTTCTTTTTGGGACTTTAATTCAACAAGATGTGAGTTGGATTTCAAATTCCAACTTTGTCCTTCTTGTTTTTCATAATTGAACTCAACCATTGTAACTAAATAAGCTTTTTTTTTCACACAAAAAAAAAGGGGAAAGCAAATGGTTGTCAAATGAGCTTAATTTTATTCCAGTTTTTTTTTTAAAGATGCATATAAATAATAAATGAATAAAACGTCTAAATAATACTAAAATTTTGTAAACGAACCATTTATTGGTGCTCATATTATTGAGAAATTATTGGAAGAGGTCGTCGTGATGTCATTGACGATTTATACTGTTAGATTTATGATAGTGAAATCGTAAAAATATTTCGAATTTATATTTAATGGTTATTAGGAGATAGGAAGGTTTTTTAATCTAAATCCAGTGGTTATTAAGAGACATTCATATTACGGCGATTTCATTCAATAATTTTCACTAAAGTTATTAAACCCAAGCTTAGTAATTTTGTCATTAAAAATCATAAAAATAAACTAAAAAAAACAAAGAGATTATATCCAACTTAAAAAAATAAATTATCCTAAATTATTTTTACTAAATTTTTATTTTAAAAAACATAAACTTTGTCGTAATAAACTACTAGAATTGTCAAACCGAACATAACTTAATTGATTCTAAAACATATTTTTTCAACCAAAAGGTTAAAAGTTCGAATCAAAATAAAAAATAAAAAAATACAAGTATTTAAAAATAATAGTAATAATAAAAAGAAGAAAACAACAAAAAAGAAAAATATTTTAAAAATTTACAAATAAAATAAAGTTTTTTTTTTTTACTCCATCATTTAAATTGGGCTTCCCTTTTTGTTTCTCCCATGCAATCCTCCCATTGCTCCCCTTAACATCAACACATATTTTCTCCTTTTTCCATTTCTAAAACCTCTCTCTCTCTCTCTATTTTTCTTCTTCTTCAAAAGTTAAAAGCTTTCAAATCTCGCTTTCAACTTCTTCTTCTTCTTCTTCCCAAAGCTAAAAGCTAAAATCTTTTTTTCCTCTCAAAGCTCTGTACTTTTTTTTTTTGGTTTTGTTTTCAATGGAAAAACGATTCAAACTCCGATTCTCTCGCATATTTCAAGCCTCTTTTTTCTCTTGCCGCTCTAAAAAAAATTCCGACATCATCATAAACAAGCCCATCTCCGAAGCCCCTCGGAACCTCCGAAAAAATGGCCCCATAATTTCTTCTAAAACCACCGAAACTTTTCCGATACGAAAATTTTCAAAAGCCACCGAAACTTTTCCGAGACGCAAAATTTCCGAAAATTTCTCCCCATTTCTCGGCCCCACTGCCTCTTCTCCACTTTCTTCACTCAAATCCGCCCCTCTTTCCCACCTTAGGGACTGCTTGTCTCGCGACAAAATCAAAATAAAAAACAAAAATAAAAACAACCCCCCAAGTTCCGGCAAAGTCAAGAGAAAAAAGAACCCGACTCGGCCGGCGCTGGCGGCGAAGGCGAATGACTTCGGCGGCGCGTGGTGGTACGGTGGTGGCGACGACGACGAAACAGAGGATGAAACAGAGACTCTGTTTTCTTCCCGGAGTCTGACGTCGGATTCTTCCGTGTCTCGGCGGAGGCGGCGGACGGAGCGGAGGAATGGTCGCCGGAGATCGGAGACGAAAGTGAAGGAGGGTTTTTTTGCGGTGGTGAAGAATTCTTCGAATCCGTACAAGGATTTCAAGGCGTCAATGGCGGAAATGATTGTTGAGAAAGAGATTTTTGGAGCGAAAGAATTGGAAGAGCTTTTGCAGTGCTTTATTTCCCTCAATTCTCGCCATTATCATAGTCTGATTTTTGAAGCTTATTCGGAGATTAAAGAAGCTCTGTTTTTTCTCTGATTTGGGATTTAGAAGCTTAGAGTCTAAAGAAATTATTCTAGGGTTGTAACATTGCGTTATCTTTTAGACCTATAAGAAAAAAAAAAAAAATTATTTTCATTGTATTAGTCCCACTAAAATTTTTATACTACTAAGATATATGCATAAAAAACGTGAGTAAAATCAAATAGATATAACCATTAAAGTATAATCTCTTCGACAAAAAAAAAAATAATAAGTTGGAATCTCTATTCCTATATGTTTTACAACTTGAAAAAAAAAAAATTAGTAAGAACTTCTACTAATTAATCCGCATGTAGGAAAATACTTTTCAAAATTGAACACCCGTGTCTCGAATTAAACTATCGTTCCAAGTAGAAATATTTTGAACCGAACTAAAAAAAAAGTAGAAATATTTTGAACCTGAGAATTTGACTCTTTCTACATCTCTCTCTTGCTTTTTGAGTGCATTGCATTTACATATTATTTTTAGGTTGATATTTGGATAAAAGTTGGATTTTTTGAAAATGAGTTTTATTTTACTTTTCTTGTTCTTTTCCCTTTTTCAGTTTGTGAACAGCTTTTTTGACTTAGTTTAAAGACTCCAAAGAAAAATTTCCACTCAAAACTTTCAAATAACATCCAATAAAATAAATTGAGGATTTTTTTAGTAGAGTATTTAAATTATAAAAAAAAAAAAAAAAAAAACAATACAGTTGGAGTTTTGGAGTTTGGATTTGGGTTAGGTCGTGATTCTACTTTAATTAGTTTACGTTTATACTTTAATTAACTTAAAACTTATTTTTATTATATATATATATATACGCGCGCTGCATATGCTTTTAACTTAAAAATAAATAACGACTATACCTTTTTTAATTTTACATCATTCATTTTTATTTTCATTTTTATAAAAGACTAATGTTTTAAAGTTATTGGAATATAAATTTTGTTATATACAAATTGACGTCAGGTTAATAATCTTAACTCGATATTTCAAAATAAATAAAAATTCAAGGGTTTAATATTTTTACTATTTCTTACAAAATTTTGAATAGCTTTACTTACATGGCCCAAATCAAACCAAATTCAAATATTTCATTGGTTAAATATAGAGTCAGGTCAAGTCCATCAACTAGTTATAATTGATTTTTTTTTTTTTTTTGAGTTCAACAACACATGGAGATGACTTCTTGATCAGAAAGATATATGTATTTTACCAGTTTATTTATACTCGATTTGGTTAGTTATAATTGAATTAGGTGAGATATATTCGTAATCCGAACAATTTTATCGAGTTTAAAAGTCTCTTAACCCAACTCATTAAGTGAGAAAGCAAAGTGACAGGATAAGAATAGGGTGTGAATCCAACAGAATCTGAGCGAATAGGCTAAAGAGGGCTGAAAAGGGTTTGTTTTATAGTTGAGAAGAGAGGTCGTTTGTGTATTGACAAAAGAGATTGACAAGTCAGTTTCAATGGATAAAGAGAAATTCAAATGGCACAATGGAATGTTGCCTTATTGCTCTCTCTGCCTATGAAACAATGTGAAACCCAAAGTCCTTTCCTTTGTTCTCTTGTACAAACACCAAAATTTCTCATTTCAAATGGCTTCAAACAAGATATGCATTGAAATCATTTCAAATTATTTAAACCCTATTTCGTTATCTCAATTCTCGCTCGCAGGGGCGGCTTTATGAAGGAACCAGGGCACCCCTGGATTTAGAGTTATTTCATTATATATATATATATACAAATCTAAATTAATAATCAATTCAATTGGTAGCTCAGTGGTAAAAATGTTTTGAAAAAGTCTTTATGCCCCCTGAGCATGGGTTCAAGTCGCTTGTATTTTCAAACACTTTTCTTTTTTTGTACATTTAATAAAAAAAAAATTAACAACACTGGTAGAGAGTGCAATTTTAACTAAATCGATGAGGATACGTTTTAACTAAGTAAAAACATAAACAAAAAATAATCAAATTGACAAAACCAACTGAACTAGTTTGTTTTTGTTAATTGATTTAAAGATTTATCATTTATCTTTCAATATATATATGTTTTTTAAAGTTTAACAAATGCAAGTGGTAA
>JAOANK020000053.1:725230-738559 GCA_026257165.2 Telfairia occidentalis | reverse complement strand
TTCATATTTAAAATTATGGTTAAAATTAACCTATTAATTATATTTTCTAAATAATATATATTATATGGAATCACTATCTCTCTAATATATATTAGATTGTTTATTTAAAATTTATGCGCTTGTTAATCAAAATTCATAGTTAAATAAATTCTAAACTATTAAAAAAAAATATACTTAAAATTTTAATTTTATAATTAACAAACAAATTTTGATGTAATTTAAATTAATAAAAAAATCAAATCAATATAGTTGTAATTGTGAAAATTATAGCAAATAATTTAGCCAGCAAGAAGCACAAAGTTCATAACTCCATGTTAAACAACTCTGTACCACAAGCACAAACTACACAAACTCTCAATTCAGACTAAATAACTCTACTCTCCAAACACAGACAAAACTACTATTCAGAAAAAATAACTCCAGACTTAATAAATCTACTCCCTGCGCCAAACGCCCCTTTTGAGACTGACTAGATTTTTATAATAATAGTAATCACTATATATTTTTTAGCACAAATAATAATCAATATTTCTATGCGTTCTGCTGCTTTTTTTTTTTTTTTTAATTTATTATATTTGCAATTATTGTTTTAGCTACTATTTTTTATTCAAAAATAGGTAAGTGTTCAAAATTCAATTCAATGTCCCTGAATGATCTGAAGGCCGAAAGTTTATTTAGGCCCAAATAGTAGTGAGTCTCATTAAGTGGCATGAGCCAACAAAACTTTAGGCTGCTTCGAGCTAGCCCACAAAAATATTCACATGCAGTTAACTTTTTTTTTCTGGGGAAACAAAGATACTTCTGTTCTAAGTTCTAACTTCGAAAGCATGAAAAACCATAAAAATATACATCTACGGATTACAGTAGGCAAAAAAGATGAAGATATTACCATTTAGCCATCAAGTGCTCATTTTGTTGGTGAAGTTAAGCTTTGTGGTACCATTCGCATTAAAAGAAGATGCATTGGTTCAGCTCCTTCAAAAGTAGAACTTATGGAGTGGAGCTGATCTTGCAATGGGGATTCTGTGACTAATTGGGGGCAAAATTATGGTCAATCTAAAATGCGTTTTATTAGATTTAATCAAAGATTGTAAAAACTTGAGGTTCTTTAGGCAAATTCATGCTGAGTTGGTTACATCAGGATTAGTTTACGACGACTGTGTCACAAACAAAGTGGTGGAATTCTTTGCCAATTTTGTTCAGTTTGGTGACTATGCCTGTGATTACTTGAAACAAGACAACATGAGCTTAAACTCATTTCCATTTAACTCATTGATTTATGGGTATGCTGGTGGGGATTTGCCACAAATGGCGGTTTCAGTTTATAGGAGAATGGTGAGAAATGGGTTTGTGCCTGATATGTTTACTTTTCCAGTGGTTTTGAAGGCATGTTCTAACTTCTCAGGAAGCAGAGAAGGTAGACAGGTTCATGGCGTGGTGGTTAAGTTGGGACTTTTGGATGATCTTTATGTTCAAAACTCCCTGGTTCGCTGTTATGGAGCTTGTGGGGATTTTGCTAGTGCAGGTAGGGTGTTTGATGAAATGCTTGTACGAGATGTTGTTTCGTGGAATAGTTTGATATCCGGGTTCATGAAGGCGGGACATTTTGATGAGGCCATTTCTTTGTTTTTCAGGATGGATGGGAAGCCAAGCATTACAACTTTAGTCAGTGTGGTTGCTGCTTGTGCAAGAAAGGGAGACTTGTGTATGGGAAAGGGAATTCATGGCATGATCGAGCGAAGGTTCAAAATCGATTTAGTGCTAGGCAATGCAATACTAGATATGTACATAAAGAATGGATGTTTGTGTGAGGCTAAGAAAGTATTTGATGACCTCCCTGTAAGAGATATTGTGTCATGGACTATTATGATCACTGGGTTGGTGCAGAGTAACCATCCAAAAGAGTCCTTGGAACTGTTTTCGAGGATGCGAACCTCGGGTATTAGTCCTGATAGGATTATCTTAACGAGTGTTCTCTCTGCTTGTGCTAGCCTAGGAACTCTTGATTCTGGCACATGGGTCCATGAGTACTTAGATCAAAGCGGAATCAGATGGGATATCCATATTGGAACTGCTATGGTTGACATGTATGCCAAATGCGGCTGTATTGAAATGGCACTGCAAATCTTTAATAATATGCCTCAAAGGAATACTTTCACTTGGAATGCCTTGCTATGCGGTCTGGCAATGCATGGACTTGTGGATGAAGCATTAAATCTTTTTGAAGTAATGATAGAGTCTGGTGTCAAGCCTAATGAGGTAACATTTCTCTCGATTTTAACAGCTTGTTGCCATTCTGGTCAGGTCGAAGAAGGGCGCAAGTATTTGAATAAAATGAGTGGTCAACATTACAAGTTTTTGCCAAAGTTGGAGCATTACGGATGCATGATTGATTTGTTCTGTCGAGCTGGACACTTGGAGGAAGCTGTGGAGTTGGCAATGACTATGCCAATGAAGCCTGACGTGCTTATCTGGGGAATGCTACTTAATGCTAGCAAAACTGTTGGAAATGTTGAGCTCTCTCAACACATAGAAGATTACATCTTGGACCTTGATCCAGAGGACAGTGGAGTCTTTGTGCTGCTGTCCAACATATTTGCTACTAAGGAAAGATGGACCGACGTTACCCGATTAAGGAGGTTGATGAAGGATAAAGGTGTGAAAAAAGCACCTGGATCAAGTGTCATTGAGGTGGATGGTAAGCTTCATGAGTTCGTGGTTGGAGATATTAGCCACCTCCAAACTGAAGAAATCTACAAGATGTTAAACCTCATTAACTTTGTCTACCGTGAAAGCCATTTGATGCATCCAGTGTAGGTTGATGAGTCTTTTGGGGAACAACTTAAGACCTTTTGTAGGCTAATTCATCGGCAGCTACAACCACAACTACGTTGGAACAGTTTATCTTGAAATTTTTGGCCAGAGGTATATGTACCACTTTCTCTGACGTAATTCCAGCAGGCAACTCTAACGTTTGCAGTTAAAATTGACAAAATGAATCCATGTCCTTTTCAAGTGCTAAGCAATGAACAGGATGGCAATCACTATCTTCCTGTTTCTCTGTAAAGGCTTCTATCAAGAGAACTATCTTCTTATTTTTTCATGAAGGCTACACCTAAATCCAGAAAGCTCATTGTAGTTTCAAGAGTTATAAGATTGGGTTGGAAGGTGAAGAAAGGACATCTGTAACAGTTTCAAGTAATGGTCGAACAAATACCAAATTAATCAGATTTATTCACTGAATATCAGAAAGCAGCCAGCAGTTTTAGTAGATCTTGCAGCAATGTAAGTGATTAATGATTTACGGTACACAGCCGTTACTTTTTAATTTCTCTGCAGTTTTACATTCAAGGAAAATAACTTGATAGAATAGCTCTTTAAGAATTTCATGAAAAATATCATCAATGTTTGATTCAAGATCTTTAAAGGTTCTTCATTATGTAATTTTTTTCATATACAAAGTAACTGTGCTACTTACAGACGGCAAAATTACAAGTTATAATTGAAAATGGGCCCAAATAATTTATACTCGTTCTACTTCTTCAACTTTCAGCTCTGAAATTCAGAGTGTCAAACACTCTTCTCCTTCATCCCATTAGAATGTCTCTCTTTCATTATCCTTCTTCCCATATACCTGCACCGTGGAAGATTCATATTACAGTAAGGTCCCAACTGCCTCAGTGATGCAACTGATTAACTTTCTCATTTGTATAGATATAATTTAAATTAAATTCCTAGGTATAGAAGTTACTTTCAGGAAAATTGAGAGTCCTGGGCCTGTACGATAAAGCTTTGATATGATATTGAACCAGTGCCATCGGAAAACCCAAATGCTAATGTCAATTTCTTATGGATTCTTATATTTGAGATTCCTTAAGTTCAATGTTATCGGTTTCTTTGTTCTTACCTTCCAAGCATCATCACAGTAGCTTGAGGATTGGTTCCAGGGGATTGATGAAAGGTTGATGCATCAATAACTCGAAGAGCACCAACACCAAAAACCCTGTAATCCTTATCAACGACTCTATCAACTTGGCAGCCACCATGGTAATGCCATATGGTCAAGACAGTGTCGATGCAGAACTGTTCCAAAGAAAATGCAGCTCTAGCATGCTTAGGTCTCAAGTTGAGAGGCAAACCCACCATCATATTGAGAAGGGCCTGCACTGGATATTTTCTATCACGAAACTTTGAGAAAGCTTTCGAGTTTACGACACTTATAATTGTCCTCATCCCCTCAACACACCTCCTCAGATCCTCTGGGTCTTTGAAATAGTTGAAGGTTACAGAAGGGTTGTCATGTGGATCAGTGTTCTGGAGCTCCAGGTGACCTGTGGATCTTGGACCCATGATTTTTTCGAGTATGATTCCTCCTCTTAGGGTTGCTTCTCTGAATGGAGTTGCTCTCCCCAATGCTTCTGGAGCTATTGTGAATGGTTGGTCACTCTGCATATTGCATCAAAATCCCTTCAGATTTAGGTAAGTAAAGCATTTACTTTATACATTCAGCTTTCTTAAATGTTTACTCCAAAATCACTTTGAATTTCAGTTGGGTCCTTCCCAATTTATAGGCTCACAATGCAAACAAGCTGAAGTGATGGAAATCAAGAACCTGATTGAAGAGTAGTTCAAAGCTTTCTGAGAGACTATGAGCCAAAGAATGAGCAAAGCTCAGTCCACTGGCTGTTTCAATGTAGCTGTCAAACTTTGTTATTCCCACAACTTGAATTAGAGAGACCTCAACTGGCCGGGGTGAAGGTATGAAGAGTATGTTCATTGGATTGTCAGCCATTCCCTGCCCTACCATGGGCTGGTCCAACAGCACCTCGATTTTGTGGTCCTTAAGATGACGGCTTGGCCCAACACCGCTCAGCATCAATAACTGTGGGCTTCCAATTGCCCCAGCTGAGAGAATTATCTCATTTTTGGAGTTTCTCTTCAGGTATGCTCTGTGCTTAACACCATTTGCATCTTTGAATATCACTCCAACTGCTTTAGGTCTTCTTTCTGCATTAAAATGTTTATAATGGAAAGGTCATGGAGTTACATTATTGGAACTCGAACAAGGCACGAACACGTATGATTTTGTTATTGGTTATGCATCAATTAAAAAGCAGTTAAAGTTTACCTTTGTGGGATACAAGCAAGATCTTATACACAGTTGCATGCAAATAAACTTTAAGATTTCTGGGATCAGCATACCGAAGCAAATCAGCTGCAGTATGCCTGTATCCTTCTCTGTCAAATATTGTCCCTCCCACCTTAGTCCCATAGATATGATCGTAAGTGAAACCATTGTATGGTAAAACTCCCACTTCAATCAAACCATCCCTCACTGCAGATTGCCACTCCAACATTGGTGGCTCAAATGCCACCAGTTTCTCAACCCATCTGTAAGATTGATTCACCGTAACCTCATTCCAACCAGCTTTCTTCACATAATGCCGACTCGCTCGGGTATAAAATCCAGCATTCACAGCCGAACCGCCGCCTAAAATGCGTGCACGGGCATTGAGAACTCCATCCTGAGAGATGAACTGTTGGGTTGGAGATGATGGAGTGGTATCGGATAGGGTGGTAGCAAATTTACTGATATGGTTTACTTTTGGATTGTTGTATGGCGAGCCACCGCGCTCAAGGACTAGAACGGTGGCACCCTGTGAAAGAGTGGCAGCTAATGGACAACCGGAGGTTCCTCCGCCAATAATAATGTAATCGTAGTAGACAATGGGTGGAGCTGTAGTCGCTTCTCTCATAAACGCGCGATAAGAAGCTGCACCATATATAAAATTAGTGTGAGAATGAGCAAAAGAGAATAGAGAGAGAGAGATAGATGAACTTACGATTCGCTGAGCAAGAGAAACTAGAGAATAAAAGAAAACCAGCAACAAAAGCCTCAGATATTTTCCACAGCTTCATCGTCAATGCCATGAATGCATAAACAATTACAGTAGTTATCTTCTCTCCCTTGTTTTACAGAAAACAACACTAACTTCTGTCCTTTTAAATAACTCAAAATCCCAAAATTTAGCTTCCTAACATTCTTTAATCTCCCCAAAAAAATCTCACTTGACCATCTTTTTCAAATTAGAAATAAACACCATCTAGAGTTAACAGTTCAACAACATCCATCGCCACTTCATATAAAGATTCAGTGTCCTCCCACCAAAAGCTTATACGCCCTTGCCGTCTCTCCCTAATCAACATTTATATATATATATATATATATAGCATAATTTTGTTTGTTTTTGCTCATCAAAGATTTTGATTACGTGGGGCATCAAAAGTTTATTACAAGTAATTTTCTTTGTCAAAGAATCCATGCTATTTATTTTCTTCCATTTCTTTATGTATAGTTAATATAAACAATTGATCGCCTCAACATTCGTCTTTGAATATCTAAGCAGAAAAAGAATATCTGGCATTGGAACTATTCAAAAAAGCGATTATGTCGCATAAGTTGGTCTGGTTATTATGGTATGATACCAAAATAAATGGTATCCTATTTATTGTTTCAGCTAACAACTGCGACTCACATGCATTAAAATAAGAAATATATTCTTGTTCCGAAAAAAGAAAAAGAAAAAGAAAAAGAGGACATATATTCACCGAAATTTCCTTAAAAAAGAATCGACCCAATTCAATATGACTATTTAAGCATAGGGTTCTATTTCATTCTCCATTTCACATATTTTATTTTGAGCAAATGAGATCAATTACGTAACATATTTATTTATGTGCTTAAAATTTTTGTTTACTTAATTTCTAAAATTTTAAAAAAATTTCAATTATATTTCTAAAAATTGAATTATATTTAATACTGGTTGACGTTGGTATTTAAAAAAATATCATTATCCATTATTATTATACATATTTAAAATTCAATATACTACGTTAATCTAGTACATGAGGTATAATTAAATAACAATTATCTTCAAATACCCATAATAATTAAAAATCAAACACATAAAGGTAGTTTGGTGGAGGAAACAAAGGCCAAAGGCATTACAATATTCTCAATCCAAAATGGTTGTTGTTAGCCATTAATCTTCTTTGTTTTCTAATGGACAATGCAAATGAGATTAAGGACAAAATTTGCAATGTAGTTCTTATCAAATCACAACGCATTTTAATTTTGAATATATATCCTCGCTTAACAAAAATCTAATAAGTCATGGTGCAGAGTTCAATTCTGCAACTATGCAGTTTACTGTATAGTTATCGCCTATTTTTTTTTTTCAATCATGCAACTTGATCTTACCCATGATAATGTGTAGTTAAATTTTAATTCGATGAAATTCTAACATGGTATAGAAATTAATTGCTCATGTGTAGTTAGAGTCTAATTGGTCGAAAATTAAATTTAGAGCATATGACACGCAAACACACTTCCTCTAAAAGAAATTAAAAAAAAAAAAAAAAAAAAAGACAAACACACGTGTGAATGATACATAAGGATAAGGGGGTCCAATCACATTGCTTATTTGTGCCAAGTTGGATCTATCATCACCTAATCACAACCAATTAATCATCAATATTATGTGTGTTGATTAATTGCTCCACAAAATGGTTGAAATAATTATTATAAAACCAAGAGAATCCGATTCATTCATTAACTTTACATTTCAAAATTAGAATTCATATCGAGTTGGATGCGACATGTTACCCATAACATATAGATATATATATAATTTAAAAAATAACAATCTTAAATAGTGTTCAAGATCAGTGATCATAAAAATTAATAGTATTAAAAAATTGCTATTTATACATTTATAATTATAAAATGAAATTAAAAGAAAAACTGCATTTGTTTCACTGATCGATAGTTTTCTAAATATGTCATCTATTATTTGAAAAGTAGAAACCATTTTGATATTAATTTTCAAACAAGTCTCATTATAGTACTTTTATTGGAATTCCAGTTATGACGTTTAATTTGCTTTCTTTTTTCTTTGTACGGACATTTAAATTGCTTTTTAAAGTTCTCATTAATACGAGTTGAAATATTAGCTTCATCGCGTCTAAGTTAGATGAAAATTAATTACATATAAGTTTTACTTTTGCTTCAACTTTATATTGAACAAGTTATTGTTATTTTAAATTTATTCTAAATGAAATTCATAATGATTTTTTAGCAATATTCATAATGCAGTTAATTTTTAAGAGCACTTGCTAATTTGGTAAAAGATAAATAGGATACTAGATTTGCAAGTATAGTAAAAAATTAAGACCTAGCCCAAACTAAAATGTAGAAAAGTCTAGAATACCTTAAAATGATGATTTTTTTTTATAAGGCGTGTGATTTTATATTAGATATATCATTAATATTAGTGATATATCATTGATATACTACTGATATATATGATACAAAATATATCGTTGACATACTATTTTCTTGGTAGATGTAATAAGAAGTATATATCAATAATATATTTGGTACTATAATGGTAATATTAATGACATCCACTAATATACATGATATTGTTGACATATTATCTTCTTGATATATGTAAAGCATATCAACAATATAATTAGTAGTATTAGAGATATATCACTGATTTACAGTTCAATAGACTGATCCTTTAATCAACTTTTTTTTTTATAGGTTTTCAGTAATCCCTATTGTGCCCACTACTAATGATTTTTCTATAAGCTACTTTTAAATTTTTGTTAAAGAATCAATAATCGAGAAACTAAATGAAAAAAAGGAACGGATGAATGAAAACGAAATTTTTGAATAAAAAGAAAGAGAACAAGAATATAAAACGTTAACTTTAACTTATTTGAAGAAAAAAATTAAAAGAGTAAAAGGAGTAAAAAATCTTATGTGATTTAGCATACCATTGATATACTTCATATTAAGCATATCTTTGATTCAATATACCATTGATATATTTTGCATATAGGTATATCAACAATATACATCATATTATGTATATTAATGATATACATATATCATTCATAAAATTCATATTAAGTATATCACTGACCTGAAAATAAGAAGTGCATAATTGAAATAACTAAAAAAACGAAAAATTGGTTTTAAAAAAATTGTTATATTTGCAAAACTTAAAACTGGTTATTATATTTGCAAATGTAGCAAAAGATTTTGCTACAGACTAAAAATACCCTAATTTTTCAGATAAGCAAAAAGAAGGAATAAGTTTTCGTGTAAAATTATTTACAATATTTGAATTGAGTCTGTAAATTGTGCAAGAAGGAAGCACTTTTACTCTACCATACACAAAGAACAATAGAACAAATGGAAGATTTTAGGTACAGTAATTTATACTTTGGGATCCAATTATTAATGTTACGACAATTTTTAAAATATTGGTAATAAAATTCAAAGGATAGAAGATAATTTTTTTAAATCTGAATAATCAGATCTATGATGACGTGTATAAAGACGATACGTTTTTTAGAAGTAAAAATACCAAAGCGGTTACTTGGCCGGTACTGTTAAGTCGTTGCTTCGTTTTGCAACCGCGCCAAGTTTTCGTTTTCTTTTCTTATTATTTTTTCTTCTTCAAATGCCTTGTACAGAATGGAATTGATAATTAATCCATTAACTAAAAAAAAATATGTGACACTCTATTATTATTATACATGAAACTTTCCGCAGCTCTCATTTCATTTTTCGTCCCTCGGAATTTCCATTAAATTGGAGATTTCCATGGAGAACTTGGAAAGATCCAGTTTCTTGTGGTGAATTATTCTTTATTTAACTTTAATTATTGAACTAAAAAATAATTATAAACAACATGAATTAACGACTCATATTGGTAAGAGTCACCATCCCGAGTTCAATTCTCAAAAACTGAAGCCAAAAAGTTAACTGCGGTTTATTACACAATCAAAATAATATATTTACAATATTGAGTTACCAACAAAATAATGCTGCCGTTAAATCATCCTTAGACCTCCTTAAGTTGAGCTAATAAGCAATAACAAATTTAATTCTTTAATTTCAAAGATATGAACTGAAAAAGCTTAATTTTGTTATTATTGTAAAACCCAGTTTTAATTTTTAGATTTTAAGATGAAATCAAAATTTTTGAGGTGATAGGATACATAACTTGCTTTTTTGTTATTAAACAGTAGTCTAACTTTATCTAATATTACCCCCTAAATATGTCATTTAGGTTTTAAAATATACACTTTTCTTTTTTCTAATCCATGAAGTTTGTAATTTATTACCTCTTTAAGTACAAATTAAAAAAAAAAAAAAAAGTAAGAAAATAGCCATGTAATAAGTTAGACATAAAAAAAAAAAAAGAGTTCCAATGAAAGCAGATTTGATGTCAAGTACGAGAAATGCATGAATCAAAATAGGAAAGGGGAAAGGGTAAATGAAAAAGAAAGTTACAAATAGACATTCTTTCTCTCAAATATTTAATTATTTATATGATACATAGAAGAGAAGATGAGTTTGATGCTCTATATCCTTAAAAAAGAAAAAAAGGTAAAACATATATATATATATATATTGGAAATTATAAACAAAAATAAAAATCTAGATAACGTCTTTTTGGGGGGATTGAAAAGGAAACAAAATTAAGGAATTTCCAATCCCAATCCCAAGTTGGTAGGGTGGGAGGAGGAGATAATTTTGATGACTAAGCCGGGGAAGACGTCATCCGGGTCATGGATATGCGGGTTCCGCTCCACGATAAACGGGTCGCCGCACTTCTCGCTGATCGTGTGAAGCGTTTCTCCTTCTCCGACCACGTATATCTCGTCGCACGGCCGCCGATCCGTCAGCAAGTTCCCTCTCACGGCGGAGGACGAGGAGCTTTCTCTGATCGCTCCGATCAGGATTAGTCCCAATAAACCCATGGCGCAGTACCATGAAACGACGTCGATCAGGGGTCGTGAAGAAGACCGTGCCTTACTTCTGTAGCAAGCTGCCATGGCTAAAGGAATTAGAGCTTCTTCTTTGTTTGGAGGAGCACGAAAAAATGAAATGAAGATATGTACAAAACTGATTTTATTTATATTTATAAAAAAGTGTGAAAGTGGTTGTTTTGTTCATGAGAGAGGAGAGAGAAAATGGCGTTGGCGTGGGAGTGGGACTGGGGAAGGGCGCGCTTGAGCTTACAACGACTTATAGTTTTAGGTGTTACGTTTTGGGATTTGGTTTCAACTTTCAAGTCGTCTCATACTTGTCAACTGCACTCTGCGACCGTACCCATCAATATGACCCTCACCCAAATTACTAAACAACGACCTGTTTTACATTAATTTAATTTATAAGTTGCCTATCCCTGCTCCGTCTTGTATTTAGTCCTTGTCATTTTTACAAATTTTAATACGATTTTTTAACTTCTAAACTTACATGTCTATTTAGTCTTTTATTATGTATTCCAACTTCAAACACATTTTAATCTTGTGTCTTTTAAGTTTTTTGTTGTTAACTTCATTACCATCCAGTACTTGATTATTACGCAATCCTTAAATTATAGAAATAAATATGCAATTAAACTAATAGAGTTGACGGTGACATTATGCATCTAAACAACTTTCTTATTGATCTAATAAACACAGACTTAAAAGTTTAATGACCTATTAGAAGCCTTTTTAAATTATAAGGACAAGATCGATAGACATAATTTTAAAAGTTGAGAAATGATTATCTATATTAAAAACTTATTAGAGTATGCGGCTAAACATATATAATGCTACAGTCAAACTAATAATTTAACCTAATTTAAATAAGGGTTTTGGGAGTTCATGAAATTGCTGGTGAATTATCTAACCATTCTTACAATTATTAAAATAATTCATATATTAGATCACATAAATCCATGCAAATCAGGGAAAAAAAACTTCAATTTTATTTGGGTTCATTTTTATTTCTCTATTTTTTAGAGATAAGTTTATTAATTTAATATTTTAAAACTTGTAGCCAACAAGTAATAATTCAAGTTTTTTTTATTTTATTTTATTTAAGATTTCGGAATGTTTTTCAAAAATAAAAATCTTATTTTTAAAGAAACCAAACATAAAATTGTCAAACACGATGTTAATTTTACTTATTTGCGTGGCTAAATGATTAAAATGGAGGGTAGATTGGTAACCTAAATTTGGTATTAAAATAGTAAGTTATTATAAAGGATTAGGTATAAAATCATTTACATAATAATATTAGCCGTGGACGGAAGGGGCAAAAGCACTAAATTAATATACACGTAACTCCACTAGAATCTTGACACGTGGGTTGATTGGAATGCCGAAAGGTTTTGATGATGTAGGTGAAGAGCGGAGGGTAGCATAAGAACATGCCAAGTTGGGAGATAGGTTTTGGAGTTTTAAGTGCAGAAAGAGATTTCTAAATTTTCTGGAACTTGTTGACATATGACATTAACAATTTTGAAAATGAGACATAGTAAAAAATATTAAAAAGATGTTTGGACATACAAGAGTATCATGAATAATACTTATTGATCAACATCAAAACGAAGTGGCAAACTATCTGGCTACGCGTGTCAGAAAGGACACAAACTATTCAAGTTTATATATAAGATTTCCCACCCTGGACATCGACATTAGTTGTTGCTGATCGTAATTTTCTTTCCTTTTAATTTCTCTCTTTTCTTGTACAAAAAAAAAAAAAAGTTGGGCAATCATATTATATTCGGTGTGTTTGGTCAACGACTTAAGGAAACCCCTTCACCAAACAACATAATTCCAATGGGAATTTAATTATTTCAAAATTAGAAAACAATTATAATCTATAATTGACTTTAATTAATAGGAAAATGCATACGTGTGTGAATTCTAATTTTAGTCCAATTTTTTTTTCTTTTTGACCCTTTAATTAAAAGGTCTATTTTAACCTCACAAGTTAAAGTAACTATATTAATTTTTACTTTTATTTTGATCACCTCTCACTTACTTTAGCTAACCTATCTAACTTCAATACTTGCTCAAATCAACATGCTAAAGCCACATTACCTATTTGTTAAATATTTGACAAAAAATGATGATAAAAACTAACATTGTTATCTTTTGAAAGGTCAAAGATTAAACTATATATTTTGAAATTTTCGAGACCAAAATAGAATAGCTAACTGGAGCTTAATTCAACTGGTTAATATCACATATATTTCAGATTAAAATGTCATGGGTTCGAATTTCCACCCTCTTAAACTAAAAAAAGAAATTGAATAAAATAAATATTTTCAAAGTTTAGATATTATAGAATAGACATTTTCAAAATTTAGGAATAAAAATTGAATAATACTAGAAGCATGGATGATTAATTTAATTTTATTGATGGTAGAATTAAAAGTAATTTTTGATTAAAATGTATATGTATATATA
>JAOANK020000053.1:708368-723190 GCA_026257165.2 Telfairia occidentalis | reverse complement strand
CATGGTTTTTGTTACTGCAATAAAAAGAGAATAAGGAAACAGAAAATAAATAAGTTCAAACCCAACAGAAACGTTGTTTCCTTAAGACAATTTTGTTCCTTCTACGGTGCTCAAGGTGTATGAACAATTGTCTCCTAGGATAGGACAAATTACTAACACTTCAATATGTGAGAAATCGTACAAAAGAAAAGAGAGAATTTGAGGGAAAGAAAATCTGTATTTTTTTTATTTGCAAAAAGAATCCCGTATTTATAGACTATTTGTGGTCATTCAAATAGTCACTTCACTTCTTTTCACAATAATTGTATCTTTTTGGTAAAAGACATATCATTTTATTAATATTGAATTCTTTACCAAAGAACACACCCTCTCACGAAGAGCTGTGATTCTTAAAAAAAATCAATTTTATTCAAACGTTCCAACAGTTTTCAAATCATCTGCCGGATTTGCCTCGAAGTTTGACGCCTAAAATCTTCTCTATCTTCACCAACACGGCCTGATTCGGCACGGCCTTGCCATTTTCGTACTCCTGCACAACCTGAGTCCGCTCGTTGATCTGCTTCGCAAGCTCCGCCTGGCTCATCTTCTTCTCCAGCCGCGCCTTCTAAATTGCCTGCCTCGCCTCCACCGGTACGCGATCCAGAGCCGCCGGCTCGGTCCCTTCGTCGAGCTTCCTAACATTCTTCACGGTCTGGACTTCTTCACGGCTTCCTAACAGTCCTAACATTCTTCGCCGCTTTCTTGTTCGATCCGGCGTCGAACTTCTTCACGGTCTGGACCGGCGCGCCGGACCTGATCGCGCGATTCACCGCCTTCGGATCGCGGAGGTCCTGAGCCTTGGGCTACGACTTGTGGGCCACCACTGGCTCCCAATCCTGAGTCATAGTTCCGGGGAATTGGCTCGGCATCGTGGATAAGTAAGTTGATCAATCGGACATTGATTGAGAAACGGAATGAATTACGCCGGACAATGAAGAGATTTCGATCGGAAAAAGTTGCCTGTATATCGATCGGATTCGAAGGATGGATCATATATAGCGGTATTGTTCTCTGGAAAGTTCGTTCCGGCTTTGGACTGCATGTTTCTCGAACGTTCTTGAGTTGAGAGATCTATCAGACGAAGCAATAACCAACACACAATCCGATCAAATCGCCCAATAGAAACTTCTCATCATAGCATTATCCAGCTTGAAATCTCCAGGGAATTTGTTGAAGTCATAGCTCTTTGGGATGAACTTCACTCCGTTCGCGAGATGGGACTCCTATCGATCTGACTCAAGACGAATTCTTTAGTGGATTGAAATCTAATAATGGAGAAACGTGCAATATGAAAAATGAAATACAACTTGTAATTGATGATATTCAAGCACATGAGAGATAAGGAAAGCTCAAGGATTTACTATTACATCAAGATTATGGAATGAAACAGGCAATATCCTAGCAATAATTAACGCAAGGAGAGCGCACACTACAATGCCCTTAAGAGAGTGAATGCATTCATACCCCAGAGCCGCGTTGTCCACAACACATGTCCTTGGTATAAAAGCACTTTGGTTTGGAGAGATAATTTGAGCTGGGATATCGCGTATAAATTTATTCACTGATAAGAAACCGTTAGTGACTATAATTAAAAACTCTTCCACCTAAAGAGGACCCCTAATTATCAAGACTTAAAAACCTCAAATCAATTTATAAATTAGCCCTAAGAATTAGGTTAGACATGGATTACCTTCAAATCAAAACTCTTGAGGCAAATAACCAGTTCCTTTATCCCAAAAGTCGAACACTCCACAAGATAAGATGATCAATCCTACTTGAATGTTTTTTGCATGTGATATATGAAACTCTTAGGAAATTATAATTAAAAACTCTTCCACTTAAGGAGAACCCCTAATTATCAAGCCTTAAAAACTTCAAATCAATTAGAACCAAAACCCAATGATAGGATTAGATAAGAATTACCTTGATGATCAAAGACAAAGAGGTAAGGAGAACTTTTTCCTTACTCAAGGTTGAACACTCCACAAGAAGGTTGATCAAACTCACTTGAATGTTCAAACTTGCAATCCTAGATCAAGAATTGCAAAGAAGCAGATGAACTCTTAGTCATAAAAAATGCAATATTGTAGAAAAATTCATCCCCCAAAATATGGTTCTTGTTAAATTCATACTAACCCTAGGCGGTCATTAGCTGATAAGCTAAAAGACTATTCTACCCCTATAATGTCAAAATACCTTGGAAATAAACCCTAGAGAGTTTAAAAAATAAAAGAAAAGAAAATTAAAAAAAAAACACACATTAATATAGCTAATGCATAAAAAACCTAAAAGTCCTTATACTTAGCAAAAATTACAATAATAATTAAATAATTAATTTAAAATCTCTTTTTATCGCTTCATCTTCTACCATAGAGTTTTTTGCTGTTTTGTCATTTTGATGTTACTTAGTAAAGTTCACATTTGTTTGTATGTGAGAATCAAATGCTAGATGAAGTTGCTTAGCATTTGATCGATTAATTAGTCCTCGAGGCAGTGGGTGAGAACTTCTTGATTCATATCAGCATGCAACTCAAAATATGAATTGCAAAAGTTTCAAGAAGCTCTCAGCTAATATTGAAGAAAAAGCTCGACAGCTAAATTTCATTCCAAGTCTAAAACTCTCCAAAATAATATACTGGTAAGACTTTATATAGCCTCATAAATAAACTCTAATTTTGCCACATCATCTTCAATGACATAGAAAGACTAAAATACCCTTTTTTTTTTCTTACCATTTTCTATAAATATAAAAGTGAAAAACAATAAAATTACATAGAAATTTATTTAAATAAAATTACATAAAAATTAAAGCCCTTGGCGGTTCATTTAATCCACTCTCTTTGGACTAAGTGATATGGAAGGAGGGGATGGTCCACACTCAAACTAGATATGAGTAAAGCGTACGATAAGGTAGAATGTGAGTTTCTAGAGTGCATTATGATAAGTTGAGTTTTGATTGTGACTGAGTGAATTTGGTCATGGCATGTGTTAGTTCGGTCTCCTCTTCGTTCAAATTGAATGGTGAAAGCGTTGGCCATGTCATCCCAAGTCGAGGACTATGCCAAGGTGATCCTTTGTCTCCGTACCTCTTCTTGTTTGTGTGCTAAAGGCTTTTCTTCCCTCATTCAGGGTGCGAAACGTCAGAGACAAAATTACAGGTTTGATTTTGGTTCACCGTAGCCCCCACAATATCTCACCTATTTTTTACCGATGATAGTTTACTATTATTTAAAGCAAATCGGGTCGAGGGTAGGAGGGTCAAGGAACTTTTGAAGGTGTACGAGCAAGCTTCGGGGCAAACTATCAATTTTGAAAAGTCTGTTATGGCTTTGAGTCCAAACAACAGTGCTGCTGTACGACTTCATGTAAACTAGCACATGAATTTTGGATGCCAAAATCTACGCTATACCAATGGGAATCTTGTCTGAGGATGCTCAATTTTGGATGGGTGCAAAAGATGGTATTTATACTGTTAAATCAGTTTATAAACTAGCACAAAACGCAGTGTTACAACAACTTCCTTCGTCTTCAAACACTACGATGGTGGTTTCATGCAGCAAATCCTTTCATCTTTTCGGTTTGAAGCAAAGATTAAAATATAGATATCGACATTTCAATTTTACGGATACACCTATAGATATATCGATGAAAAATCGATATCCATAGATATTTTGATAAACTAAAAAATTTATAAAAATTAATTTAAACAATAACTAGGTTACTTTTACCCAAAATAAGTAATAATTATTATTATTACTATTTACATTCATATTTATTGCTAAATAATGTTATTTTTTACGTTTCATAGATATTTATACGAATATTAGAAATATCAATACCGAACTTTTCAATTTACGTATATATCGACATATCGATGGATATTTAAATTATTGGTTTGAAGGAACTATGTAGTTTCGTTACACTAAGAGGGGTGAAAATCGAGTAGCCCATCTTCTTACAAGGCGCAGTCGAGAGCTACAACAGTCAGAAATTTTGATGGAGGAGGTGCCTTCTGCAGTTTTTGGTGCTTATTAAGAGGAACTCCTAGGTTGATTTTCCATACTGCTATACGTATTTCAAAAAAAAAAAAAAAGTAAAAAAAAGAAAAAGCTCCCTTAAGTTAAATGAAAAGTTAAAGCTGGTTAGAGTTCTTTAATCACAAACTAAATTCTGTTTTTTTTTTTCGTTCTTTTCGGGTGTACGTAAAAATAAAATTACTAAGTATAATCCCATTTGTATAAAATACTAAGATAAAAAGCAATTACAAATGTAGCGAGCGTAAGTATGTGGATAAATCATTAATTCTTATGGATGTAATAATTACGGTATATTAACATTAATTATTAATTTTTATGATTTTGATCAATTAATATCCGATATTATCATTGATCAAATCATATAAAATAATAATACAACCATCACTATCGTTAAAGTTTTTTTTAAGAAAATTGCTATTATTAAAAATTAATCAATGATTAACAAGTATTTTTTTCTTAACATGAATATAGTCGGGAGGTTCAAATTTTCACTCCATATTTATTATATTTATTTTTTTAAAACCTAGGATTACTAAGTTTTTTTTATAGGTGTTATATATCTAAATCTAATTTTTCACATTAAAAAAATATGTAGAAATATGAAAATGTATCCCATAGACCCATCGTCTCACCCGCTCGTTTCACAGAAACCTTGGCGCTTTTTTTCGTGTGGACCCAACATTTTAAAAATTTTGGAAATTAAAAGTTAAAACAGAAAGGCTAAAAATGTAATTTAGGCTATATTTCAATATAAATAATAATTTGAGAAACATTCACCAAATTGTAAATTAGGGCACTTGGAAGGGCGCAAAAGTTTTGGCGCAAAAGTTTTGGCGCCAATTTCAAGCAGTGTTCTTCGCTCTCTCCAGTTCTAACGAAGCTTCACAATTCATCGCGATTCGCGAAAATGCAGCGCCAGAAATCTTTGTTATCCTTCTTCCAGAAATCTCCGTCTGATAATCGGAGCTCCGATGGCGGTGCCTCCTCCATCGGCCAGCGGTTCAGTCGCTTCCCGGCGAAACAAAGCGTTGATGGTTTGGAGCAGCCGACCATCCAAACCACCGCGGATCCCTCTCTGGAGGTTAGAGGAACCGACACTCCGCCGGAGAAGGTGCCTCGCCAGATCTTGCCGGTGATCGAGAAGAACAGTGGTTCTTCTCTCTTTTCGAGCATCATGCATAAATTTGTGAGAGTTGATGATAAACGTAAGGCGCATGAGAGGTAATGTTGAATCTGACTAAGCCAATACATTTTTGGATTTGTAGTCAATGATAGATTACGTTCTCTGTTTTCCATTCGAAACGTGTAGAATACTGTTTTTGTAATACTTTGCATCGCTGTCTCCTGTTTTAGGGATAACTAAATGAAGAACTGACTAGCCTTTTAAACTCGCTGCTTGTTCTATGATCGAGTTGCGTTTTAATAATTGTGTATGAATTCTACAGCGACGAGGTTCAAAAAGATTCCTCTCAGGACGTGGTTCAAAGAGGTTCCCCTCAGTTATGTTCCATTTCTGGTAAGGTTGACGATCGGAAAGGATTTCAGAAACCAGAGGTAGCTTCTACACATCACGATAAACTCAACGTTACAAATTTAAACGGACATAGAAGACTTGTCTTGGATATTGAAAGCGACGACAACATTCCTGGACCAGAAACAACTGGTATGCGACCTTCTGTCTCCCGTTTGAAGAGATCTCAAGAGGTCTCTCTAGAGGATGCGAGTGGTTGTTTGCAGGATACTACCAAAAGAATTAAATTCCTTCAGGAATCATTGAACTCAAACAAGACTCACAACGAAGTTTCTGATGCAACTAGTAGGTTTGAGTGGCTCAATCCCGCTCAAGTCAAAGATGCTAATGCTAGAAGGCCTGGCCACCCTCTTTATGATAAAAAAACATTATACATACCACCTGATGTGCTGAAGAAAATGTCAGCGTCACAAAAACAATATTGGAACGTCAAATGTCAATATATGGACATTCTGCTTTTCTTCAAAGTGGTTAGTTTATATTCTTCAACGGCATCATTCCATGAATTAGCTCTAGAATTCAATTTATGTCTTTATCTTCAGAATAATTGTTGATTTTTTGTTACCTGTGCTAAATTAGGGTATCTTTACAATTTGCAACCATATGAATTATTAATATCATTTTTACACAGGTTACTTTGGAACCTGAAGCAAAATGAGTTGTATTATTGTTGATTTTGTTTATGAATTATTGAAATGAGAACAAATTTAAATCAATTTTTGGGTTCATCACAGAAGTAGATAAAAAAGAAAGAAATAAGAGAATGGTGAATATGAATCTAGGAATGGGAGTATTAGTCTTTACTTTTTCGAGGGATACCATTTTCTCCAAATTCAGTTATCCTTCTTGACTTTGGATCGCAATCCACCACTTATGAGCTATTCTTGAAAGCATATTCACTGATAGATTAGTAAAGTATAAGACATTATTTACTAGGCTTGATTTTTCTCTATTTCAGTGAGAAGGTTTTTCCTCTTTTACCCAGTTTATACTCCTAGGAGACTTTGCTTTTATTAGTGGATTGTGGATGTTTTTCAATGTGTAAGTGGTACAGTACAGTACAGTACCTTTATTTCCTAAATTTAAGATTCTGGAATCTCTATTCATTGCACATCACAGGGAAAGTTCTATGAGCTATATGAACAAGATGCTGAAATTGGCCACAAGGAGCTTGACTGGAAAATGACATTAAGTGGCGTTGGGAAATGTAGGCAGGTTAATTGACATCATCAATTCTGTTCTTTCCAGTCAATCTATTTCTTCATCGTTTAAGTTATCCATATATCCATGATATCCCTAATCTACTCAGGTAGGTGTTCCTGAAAGTGGGATTGATGATGCTGTTCAAAAGCTTGTTGCTCGTGGGTAAGGACTTTGAGAACGTTGTTCTTTTGTTCATCTGACTTCCTATTTATTCTTTTTTTCAGATTGCATCCTATAAGATGTGCATGCTTTTGTTGTCACTTGATGCATCATCTGAAGTAGAGAGAGAGAGCATAGGGGACCAAACAGAAAATGAGTCAACTAGGGACATAGAGCTGATTAAAAATCTTCATGCAAATTTATTTTAGCAACATGTCTGCGTGATGTTTACCTGAGTATATAAAAGGAGGTTAACACATTTTTGTAACAATCTTTGTGAAGATATAAAGTTGGGCGAATTGAGCAGTTGGAATCTTCAGATCAAACAAAAACCAGAGGTGCAAATTCTGTAAGTGTGTCACTTTACATAATACATGGACATTGATTCTGCATATTAATTGGTTGCTAAGTCATGCCTTGCTACTGATATATTATTTTATTCTTCATATTTACCCAGATCTGCGTGTGCATGTGTGTGTCAGTATGTTTAGTGTGTATATGGGTATATATCAAGATGATTTTTAAATTTGGATGTTCAAAATTATTAAAAGAAAACTCCCATTGCACGTGTCTCTTCATGTTCTGTATATTTTGCATCTGGATGTTATAATTACTTTTCTAGCCGGCTTTCTATGGTTAGTCCTCTAGCTGTTTAATTTCTGACTTGTTAACTTTGGGTTGCAGGTCATACCTAGGAAATTGATACAGGTTGTCACTCCATCAACCAAGGCTGACGGTGACATTGGGCCTGATGCTGTTCATTTGCTTGCCATCAAGGTGTTAAAAATCGATTCAATTCTTGGATGTATTTAACATTTGGACTTACTGATTAAAAAATGACGATGATAGATAATTTAAACTGTCTTCTCTTTCAGTTCTGAGTTCGAGGCATATATTTATTTTTCTTCTCCATTATTTAAAATTATAAAAAGTTATACTCATTGAAAATTTTGTAGTTAATTGACAATTGACGGATCTATTCCATGGTATTACCATTTCAAATCTCATTTTGGACAAGAAAATTACTGTTAGAGCCAGAGGATGATGATGATGAAAATAAAAATAACATGACAAAGCTACATTGACAGTATGCTTCATTGGAATTTTTCTCTAGGAGAGCTGTGGGCTGGTAAATAATTCAATTACATATGGGTTTGCTTTCGTTGATTGTGCTGCTTTAAAATTTTGGACTGGTTTTATCAAAGATGATGCTTCCTGTGCTGCTCTAGGCGCTCTCTTGATGCAAGTAAGCAATTTACAATTTCCATTCTGCATCTCTATTATTTCCTTTTTCACATTTGATAGTAATACGTCCATCTGTGGTTACACTAGGTGTCTCCAAAGGAAATAATATATGAAGCTAAAGGTGAAAATCTTTCCACTGAACCTCAGATTTTTAGGTTTTCATTTAATTGATTGATATTTTTATTTTTGGTAAATTTTACCTCCTCAACTTCCACAATTTAAATTTTTGCAGGACTATCTAAAGAAACACATAAAGTTTTCAAGAAGTTCTCGTCAACTGGTTGGTTGTTTTTGTGTTTTTGTATTTTTGCATTTTTGTATTTTCGTAAGTAAGAAACTTCCTTTGATGAGTGAAAAGGTCACCTTTTTATTTATTACATATGTGCTCGTGCACGTGCAGACACAAAGCATATCTGAGCTTACATGTCTTTTATCTTTTGCTACTGTCACATTCCCAGTGGTTACCATTTACTTGTACTAACTACCAATTCAATTATTGAGTTAATGCAATTCAATTCTAGTATACATTGTTCTCAAATCATGCAATTTAAATTGAAAGTGATCCACTTTTGGTGAAAAGTGTATATTACATGGGTTTGTTTTGATATTATTGCTTTGGAAAATGTTGTCGCCTTAGTCTCCAGTGTGATTGATGGTTATACAACTCTATCAATAATGTATTTAAAAACAATCAAGCAATGTTATTGCTTTGAAAAATAGGTTTTGTTTTTTTATTCACAATGTTTGAGCTAAAATGATTAGTCTCGAAGTTCTTATCCTACTCATCCTGCAGGTTCCACTAGTCTGGAATTCACATCAGGGTCTCCAGTTACAAATTTTCTAGAAGCTTCAGAGGTTAAACTTTTGATCCAGTCTAAAGGATATTTTAAAGGCTCCTTAAATTTGTGGGATCATACAATCGAAAGCACAGTCCATGATGATATTGCTCTATGTGCTCTAGGAGGGCTTATTAATCATATGTCGAGGCTGATGGTAAAAATGGTTTTCTGAGACCTGATTTTTGTCTTCTAATATAATTATTGTGTAAATTATATATATGTTTTTTTCATTTTTGTATCATTTTTCAATAAATATAACTATTGTGATTTATGAATTCCCACTCCATACAGTTAGATGATGTCTTGCGGAATGGAGATGTTCTGCCATACCAAGTCTACAGAGGCTGCCTAAGAATGGATGGGCAAACAATGGTTAATCTTGAAATTTTCAGAAACAATGATGATGGCGGTTCTTCAGGTAGGTGTTTGTATCAGATTCAAGGTCTGAAAGATAGAATCCACATCTTTTATTAAGTTCTATACTTATGTTGCAGGTACACTGTACAGGTATCTTGATAACTGTGTGATGTCATCAGGAAAGCGGCTTTTGAGGTTATGGATCTGTCATCCTCTTAAAGATGTTGAAGAGATAAATAATAGGCTTAATGTGGTTGAAGAACTGATGGCACAATCTGAAGTTATGTTACTTCTTGGTACATATCTTCGCAAGCTTCCAGACTTGGAGAGGTTGCTTGGGCAGATTAAGGCTACCGTTCAATCATCTGCTTCTCTTGTATTACCATTGATTCGCAAAAAGTTACTGAAACGGCGCGTAAGTCTCTATTGTCATTTCTGCACTTTGAGTATGTTAAACGTGAAAGTATGGAATTCTTATACTAAATATATGCGTTTGACTTTTTTCCTATTCTATTTTGAGACTTTAGTTTTGTTTTTCTTTGTGATTTGGAGGTGGATTTTTGTCACTCTTGTGGTCATTCCCATTTCTCCATGGTTATCTGAAAATCCTTTCTGCTTTCTTGAATTGATCGCGGGGATGTGAGTTTTGTATTATTGCACATCTCAAATTTTACGTCCACTCATTATGCATTTGTAGTTACACTTGTTTGAAGTTGCACTAAGAAAGCTCTGTCCACCTTGCGTATTGCATTAGTTCTTGAATGAGATTGTCTTGCATGGCTTTTATCTACAATTGTTTTTTGTTGTTTTTTTAATGAAATTTCATAAAATGTGAAATTAATGGTTTAGCGGATGATTTATCCACAGGATGCATTAGTTTTACAGAAAACGACAATTTGCACGATGATTCATGCCTTTAAACTATATTATATATGAAGTGAATACTGGTAAATATGGTGCAGGTGAAACTATTCGGGTCTCTGGTGAAGGGCCTCAGGATTGGACTGGATTTATTGATTCAAGTCCAGAAGGAAGGTTGCATCATTTTTTTATCAAAAGTAGTTAAACTTCCACGGCTTAACGGCGGCGGTGGGCTTGATCAATTCCTCTCTCAATTTGAAGCAGCTGTAGATAGTGAATTTCCAAATTATCAGGTTTGCCCTTGATTTTCTTTTATGTTCTTAAATGCCTCATTCTATAGATTTATAATCCATAATACTACATCTTATATCTTCTTTTATAAAATCTTTACTTGGCGAACAATGTTTATCCTCACTCTTGTTTGTAATCTCTTCACAGAACCATGATGTAACCGATTCCGATGCTGAAAGACTCTCCATACTGATTGAGCTATTTGCAGAAAAAGCTACTGAATGGTCTGAGGTTATTCATGCCCTGAATTGTATTGATGTGCTGAGATCTTTTGCATATATTGCTCATTCTTCCAGAGGATCCATGTCTAGACCTGTTATTTTGCCTCAATCAAACAACACAACAGTGAGTCCCGAAAACCAAGGGCCAGTTCTTAAAATGAATGGGCTATGGCATCCATATGCCCTTGTGGAGAATGGAGAACCTGTCCCAAATGATATAATCCTTGGTCCCGATAAAGATGGGTACCGTCCCCGTACTCTATTGCTAACAGGACCGAACATGGGTGGGAAATCGACCCTTCTACGTTCCACTTGTTTAGCTGTTATACTTGCACAGGTTTGTGGTCACAATTATTAGTTTTTAACTATGGCTTATTTTGCTTATATGGAGGATTGATAATTGATATTAGATGGTAGATTTTCACCATTTCACTCCACTCTGTTTGAAACTTTGAATGGCAGTTGGGTTGCTATGTGCCCTGCGAGACGTGCACGCTCTCGGTCGTGGATACCATCTTTACGCGACTTGGAGCCACTGATCGAATCATGACAGGAGAAAGTAAGTTTGTTTATTTATTCTTCTTAGAAACAATTTTGTATTATAGAGCCAAAGCAAGGAGAAAGAACTAGGAGTATATTGTCATCCTGCCCCACATGCTAGCGTGTTTAGAAAAACGACCCCAATTTAAAAACTTGGTTTAGCTTCGGTAAGAGTAGGTCGGTTTGAGACAACCGATGTTGAATCAATGCCAAAGTTTTTTTGTTAAGTGGTGTGGGGTTGGGGGATTGAACTAACGGCTTGACCCAAACTGACCACAAACCGAAATCAAATCTAGAAAGGATTAATATATCTATTGATATGTCAATATGCTTGTTAATTGGAGGGTTAGATATTAAGGATAATTGTTATCTCTGATATCTATGTAAATATTCATGAAATAGATTAAACTATCACCAAATAAGTCAGGAATATGAATAAGAATATTAATAGTAAGATCTATAATTTATATAGAAAGTGAAACAACTTAATCGTTAATTTAAACAAGTTTTTTTTAAAAAAAACTTTTTTGGCTTATTGTAATATTTGTCAATATCGATATTTTATCGATATATCTATAAAATTGAAAGTTTGATATCGACATCATTATTGATATTTTAATCCTTTACCTAACTGACCCTAATTGATGACCTTCCAAAGGATAGGTCGGTATGACAAATGCATTAGACACAATAAGTTATAATCAACCATCCATGTTTTCTCTCATACTTTGTAGGTACTTTCCTTGTTGAATGCTTAGAAACAGCTTCAGTTCTTCAACATGCCACTCAAGATTCTCTTGTTATTCTTGATGAACTTGGCCGTGGAACGAGCACGTTTGATGGCTATGCCATTGCATATGCTGTAAGTTTTCTTCATTTATTCCATCTCACGAGCATAGGAATGATTGTTTTTTTATTTTAAATAGCTAATCAAAATTAAATTCTTTTTTCTGGTTTATGTGTTCTACTTCCGTAACTGTCCCGTCCATTAAGCATTAAGAGTTCATTTGGTATAACTTCTAATTTAAACACTTTTTCATAACAAAAATGTTTATAAATATAGTATTTATATTTTACATTTTTGAAAAATACTTTGAATAATAAATTTATATAATTACGCTACATTCAAAAGTGAATATTATTAATTACAAATATGTTTTTTTTTTCTTATTACATATTTGGAAGAATTTTGATTAAACGCTTTTAAGTTATTTTAGAATAATTTATCTTTATTGTGTTTATTCAAATATAGCATTTAAATCAATTTAATTTTTTTGAAGTGTATTTTATTTATTAAGATTTTTTTGAAAAATATTGTTGATTATCTAACATTACTCAAGAGACTATACTAAGGGTGTGTTTAAGAGTGATTTTAAAATGACTATAATCATGTTTGTCATGACAAAATTTAAGTCAATTACTTAAATTTGAGCATTACAAAAGTGATTTTGAGCATTCCAAGATCACTATGAAATACACCCTAAACACACTTTAAATTGTTAATTTTTTTCAAAAGTACCCATAGAAAAACCAATTTTATTTAAAAAACCTTTTTTTTGTTAAAGTTATACTAAACACGCTCTAAGTAACCTATAGGTTTGAGCATTTATTAATCAACTGTGGTGATATTTCATTTTGGTGATACTCCGCCACATCTTTCTACATGTGGAGGAATTGAACATTCATGTTTGCATCGTTTTAAATGAAAATTTTCAACTTGCGGCCATAGAACAATGTAGCCATCTCGTCCTCTGTTAGTATAATTTTTGATCCAGTAATTTGCAGTTTCAAAGAGGAAGGAATTTACATTTGTTTCCCAATTTATCACAGTATTTTGTTTGCACACTAAATTTAGAATACAATCGAATTTCTGGTAACGAAATTTTTTTTTAACACAAAATCTATCTTTGGTATAATTTGTTTTTGATTTCTATAATGTAGTCTTTTACCTACATTTCGTTCCTATCAATAAAATCGTTTCTTATCCAAACAAAAAAAAAATTAATAATGTAATCTTTTACTGAATATGCTGATTGATCAATGTCTGAATTTTTACTTCAGGTCTTTCGCCATCTAATTGAAAAGGTAAACTGTCGGCTGCTATTTGCTACTCACTACCACCCTCTCACAAAGGAGTTTGCTTCTCATCCTCACGTCATGCTTCAACATATGGCCTGCACATTCAACAATCAGGAGCTGGTTTTTCTATATCGCCTTAATTCCGGGGCGTGCCCGGAGAGTTATGGATTGCAAGTAGCAACCATGGCTGGAATTCCAGGACGAGTCGTTGAAGCAGCTTCAAGAGCTAGCCAAACGCTGAAGAAAACCATAAGAGAGAACTTCAGATCGAGTGAAGAACGATCGGAGTTTTCGACTCTTCATGAAGAGTGGTTGAAAACGCTAATCACAGTCTCGGAGTTTCAAGGTAATGATTTTGATGATAATGATGCTTTTGATACATTGTTTTGTTTATGGTATGAGCTTAAGAAATCATATCACTTGCTAGGTTGGTAGAGCATGTAGGACATTTCTTCTGTGATGTTTTTACATCTAGTGCATAGTTTAAGATAGGAGCTTTTTTTTCCTTTTTCTTTTTTTTTTTTGGTATTTAAAAGATGAATGCACTTTAGGGGTCCACTTTAGGTCCTTAATCTGTGAGGCTTATATTTTGTACAGTTAAAACTGTCAGAGTAGGCTTAGTGTATTTTATTATGTTTTTGAAGGATTTGAGCTTACATTTTTATAACCCCTAGGTTCAATTATAAATTTAGAACCATGCATTTTAAACTGTATTTGTTTAGTTTTTGAATTTTAATGTGTTACTCCATTTAATTATAGGTCATATTTCTAGTCAATAGAATAATGCTACTTGATATATATTTCTTAAATCGTAGTTGAGTAGACTAGTATACAAGCATTCTATGACTAATGCTAATACAGATACTAATTGGATTTGTAATTTAACATTATTGCAATCAACTTTTTTTTTATTTGAAAAACCAAGTTTTTAAATATTAGTTTTTGTTTTCCAAAATCTCACTTTCCATTCTTGGAAATTTTTTCTTTTTATTTCTATCTTTAATATATGTTCTCTAACTTTCTTTCTCTTTAATTTTTTTTTTTTCATATCTACAACTTTTCTAGTTGTTCTTTCTTTTGAACTTTTATCTTCGTAAAATTTTTCTAACTGATCTTCCTCTTTCCAACCATCTCTTTCTGAAATTTCCATTTCTAGAAAGTTATTCCTTTATATTCTTTTGTTTTCCTAATATCTCTTTATATCATCTTTTTCAATTACTTTTCCTCACTAATTTGTCTCTCTATTTTCTAGAAAGACAGAAAATGAAATCAATTTTCTAAAGAATTAAAAACTAAAACAATGAAAAATAAAAAGATGCGTTTCTTGTTTTCATTTTAAAAAATATTTTAATAATTCATTAAACTTTCAATTATTAATATTGGAAAACATTTTTGAAATCAAATGCACATTGTTTTTTAA
>JAOANK020000053.1:692743-706914 GCA_026257165.2 Telfairia occidentalis | reverse complement strand
CGGGCAATAAAACAAACCAAACTATGACTCAACAAATCTGAATAACTACTTGTTCTAAAGGAAAAAAAAATAAAGACAAATTTTATTTTGGTCTGCAAATTATCCTTTTAATTTTTAAAACTTCTGGGTTTAATCCTCGGATTTCGCACTAAAAATATATTAGTATGTTGACTAATTATTAAATAAAATTTTGAATTCATTTGAAAATTCAACATGTTATATAGAGTCTTCACAGTAGACAGTAAAATTTTAAAGAATTTTTTTTTTTCTTAAATAAAGTGTAAGAGTAAAACAATAATTTGAAAGTTTAGAGTTCAAAATGAAGAAATAAGGATGAAAATTAAAAATAAAAAAACATCGAATTTTCAATAAGGTAAGTTAAAATATTGCTTTTAGAATCCAAGTTAAAAGAACGAGTTTAAGAAACCATTCTATTTTATTTTCAAAACTAGTTAGAAACTTAAATAAATCTTTTCTTATACATAAAAAAAGTTATGCATGAAAACGTACCTAGAAAAATATTCAAACATGTTTCAGTCAACATTTTGTTCTTAAAAAAACAAAGCAAAATATTTTAAAATCAGTTACTAAACTTAAATATTTCACCCAGAATAAATCAAGGATCCTATCCGTTCATTTATTAAAAAAGAGAAAAAAAAATTAACAGGCGAAGAGAAGAGAGGAAGAGAGGAGAACGAACCTTAGATAATTAACAGGCGAAAGCTTGTCGTTGACTGATTCAACCGTCGGGGAATTATAAATCATAGGAGGAGAGAGAGAGAGAGTGGAGCACGCAAGAGCCTCACTGTCGGGCAGCCAAGCATTATAACTGAACAAATCTGGAGATTTTGATGGTAGAATCATTCCAATCTTCAATATCAGCCATTAACCTTAAATTGGTTTAAAGAAAATATGACAATTCTCAAGGCCTCATTTTCTTCAATTTCATCCTTCTTCCTCTTCCCAATCCTTCCCTTTCGAAACTGTAATTTTCTTTCTCATGGATAAACGATCAGACGATGAAGATGACAAGGATTCCCCCAAATCCAGGCGGCGGGAGCTAGGCCTCTCCTGCATGTTGAACACCGAAGTCGGCGCCGTCCTCGCCGTCATCCGCCGTCCACCGTCGGAGTTGAATTCCCCATACATTTCAACCATCGACGACACTTACGATTCCTCGATCCAACAATCCTTGAAATCTCTTCGAGCTCTCATATTTCACCCTCAGCAGAAATGGCGAACCATCGATCCTTCCATCTACATCTCTCCGATCCTGGACGTGATACAGAGCGACGACATCCCGGCGGCGGCCACCGGCGTGGCTCTCTCGGCCTTGCTCAAGATAATCAAGGTCGAGATCTTCGACGAGAAGACACCCGGAGCCAAGGACGCAATCAATTTAATAGTGTTGGGAATTACGAATTGCAAATTGGAAAAAACTGACCTCGTAACCGAAGACGCCGTGATGATGAAGATTCTGCAGGTCCTCGCGGGACTCATGAACCACCGAGCTTCATACCTGCTGAACGATCAATCAGTTTGCACCATCGTGAACACGTGCTTCAACGTAGTTCAACAATCGGCGAGCAGAGGGGATTTGCTGCAACGAACGGCGAGGTACACGATGAACGAGCTGATTCAGATCATATTCTCACGATTGCCTGAAATAGAGGTGAGAGATGGAGAGGATTCAGAATCGGATACAGAAGATGCTGATTTAGGGGGGAGTTTGGATTCGGGATACGGAATAAGGTGTGTGATCGACGTGTTTCACTTCCTGTGCTCGCTGTTGAACGTGGTGGAAGTGGTGGAGATGGATGGATCGGGAGGTTCGAGGACGGCGGATGAAGACGTTCAGCTGTTTGCGCTGGTTTTGATAAACTCGGCGGTGGAGTTAAGTGGAGACGCCATTGGTAAGCATCCAAAGTTGTTGAGGATGGTTCAGGACGATCTGTTTCATCATCTCATTCACTACGGGGCTTGTTCCAATCCCCTCGTTCTCTCTATGATCTGCAGTACAGTTTTGAATATCTATCACTTCCTTCGCAGGTACTACCCTTCTCTCCCTCCCTATTTATTTGTATATATATATGTAAAGAATAAACTATTTCTTTTTTCTTTTCTTTTAATTAAGGTAAGAATATTTAAACGCGACCAAATAGGTCATGAGTTCAAATGCCCACACTCAATATTGTTGTACTAAAAAAAATAAAACTCATTACTTTTGATAGTTGAATTGGTAAAAAATTATAAAAAAAATTAGATGATGGTGGTAGTAGTGTAAATTATTATTTATTATAGAGGATTTAAAAGAAGTAAAATCGAGACCGGCAAGAATTATGAATTTTCTAACCAACCCAAACTACATAAATCCAAGCAACAAATACTCAAGTTATAGTCTTGGACAAATCGCCAACCATGTATATATATATATATTTTTCTATAATTAAGAGAGAGGAAAGCAGAAAATGAGACTTTTTAAAATATAAATTAAACTTTTAATGGTGGTGTACGGTCACCAATAAAATTGAGGGTGCACAAATCTATATAATTAATTGTAACAATTTAAAACGAGCACCTCAATACTAATGCTTATCAAAACCATGCCCAAATATTCCTACTAGTTTAGATACCAAAAAAAATACTAAACTAGAAGTGTATCAAGATGAAAAATTAAAAGAAAAAAAATATATATATATTTAGCTGCAGCAAGAATCTTTTTACATACCACTAGTAAAGACTTGACAACTAAGAGGGAGAAGTGCACTTTTTTGTTTAGTTTCTTCATAATATTAAATCACACTTAAATTTCTAATGATAATATGCAGATAGAGATTCATAGATACTGATATGTAGCTAAATATTGTTAAAATATATATATATATATATATATATATTCTAGAGAGAGTAAAAAACCAAAGAACTAGAAGTGATGTTTCTCAAATATCTCATTCTCCGGGCAGGTTTGTTCGGCTTCAATTATTAGAACTAAAAATGAAGTTGCATAAAATATTAGAAACTTTATTTCTTATAAGGAAATTTTCACGGTTATATTCTAAGGGGAGAGAGAGAGAGAGAGATCAAAGAACTAGAAATGAATGTTTTTGAATTTTCTCATTCTCTGGGCAGATTTGTTCGACTTCAATTAGAAGCTTTCTTTGTGTACGTGGCGTTGAGATTAGCATCGTTTGGAAATTCAACCCAAATCCAAGAAGTTGCACTTGAAGGCATCATCAACTTCTGCAGGCAGTCGTCCTTCATTCTGGAATTCTATGTAAACTATGACTGTGATCCCCTTCGTTGGAATTTGTTCGAGGAGATAGGGAAGTTGCTATGTAAGCTCTCGTTTCCCCCAGGAAGCCCCATAACCTCTTTACAAATCCAAGCCTTCGAGGGACTGGTAATTATGATTCACAACATTGCAGAAAAGCTTGATAAAGAAGAAACTTGTAGAGGCATTTCAAGGGTATACACAGCTCAAATCAACGAGTACAGACCCTTTTGGGAAGAAAAATTCAAAGAAGACTTAGACTTAGAGGATTGGCTTGATTATGTAAGAGTAAGAAAGGCACAGAAGAAGAAAATATTGATTGCCGGTCACCATTTCAATCGAGATGAAAAGAAAGGGTTGGCATATTTGAAGCTGTCTCAGTTGGTGCCTGATCCTCCGGACCCGAAAGCTTTCGCTTTCTTTTTCCGGTACACTCATGGACTTGACAAACAGTTCATTGGTGAATATCTTGGTGATCCCGATCAGTTTCACGTTAGAGTTTTAGCAGAGTTTACGGGGACCTTTGAATTTACAGGCATGATTCTAGACACTGCTCTTCGAACTTACCTCGAGACTTTTCGTTTGCCAGGAGAGGCCCAAAAGATTCATCGCATATTAGAGGCGTTTTCAGAGAGATTTTATGATCTACAATCCTCAGATACCTTTGCGAGTAAAGATACGGTATTTGTTCTTTGCTATTCTTTGATAATGCTGAATACTGATCAGCATAATCCACAAGTGAAGAAAAAGATGACAGAAGACGAGTTCATCAGGAACAATAGAGAAATTAATGCAGGGAAAGATCTTCCTAGAGATTATTTATCTGAGCTTTTTCATTCGATTTCGAATAATGCAATTATTCTCTCACCGCATTCAGGTTTGCAACTTGATATGAACCCTAGCAAATGGGTTGAATTGATGAATAGATCCAAGATTATACAACCTTTTATAATGTGTGATTTTGATTATCGGCTGGGTAGAGACATGTTTGCCTGCATTGCTGGTCCCTCAGTTGCATCTCTTGCAGCTTTCTTTGAGCATGCAGATGAAGATGATATGCTGAATGAATGCATTGAAGGATTGTTTTCCATTGCTAAGATAACGCAGTATGGATTGGAGGACACCCTCGACGAACTGCTAGCCATGTTTTCAAAATTTACTACTCTATTGAACCCTTACGCATCTGCAGAAGAAACACTTTTTGCATTTAGTCATGATTTGAAGCCAAAACTGGCCACTCTAGCAGTTTTCACCGTTGCAAACAACTTTGGAGACTCGATCCGAGGGGGTTGGAGGAACATTGTGGATTGCCTACTTAAACTCAAAAGACTTAAACTACTTCCTCAATCTGTCATCGACTTTGAATTAGCTTCCACCACATCAAATGATGTTGCCAGGTCAGAATCGGGTGTAATTTTCCCTTCTCAAGATCCTAAATTTTGCACCCAGCAATCCTCTGGTATGGCTAGTCGATTTTCGCAATTTCTATCACTTGATAGTATAGAAGATTCCTTATCTCTCAACTTAAATGAATTTGAACAAAATTTGAAGTTCATCAAGCAATGTCGCATTGGGAACATCTTTAGCAGCAGTTCGAACTTACTTGATGATTCTTTGCTCAATCTTGGGCGATCCTTAATATTTGCCGCTGCTGGAAAAGGGCAAAAGTTTAGCACACCAGTTGAAGAAGAAGAAACTGTTGGATTCTGTTGGGATCTAATCGTAACCATGAGCATGGCTAACATAAACCGGTTTCAGGTTTTTTGGCCTAGCTTCCACGAGTATCTACAAGCAGTTGTTCAATTTCCTCTTTTCTCTGCCATCCCATTTGCAGAAAAGGCTGTTTTAGGACTTTTCAAGGTATGTCTTAAACTCCTTTCCACTTACCAACCTGAGAGGCTTCCTGAGGAACTCATCTTCAAGTCCATAAATTCGATGTGGATGCTTGATAAAGAAATTCTTGATACTTGCTTCGAGTCCATAACACAATCAGTAAGCAAGATTCTCATCGAGTACCCAGCAAATCTCCAAACTACAATTGGTTGGAAGTCACTTCTTCATTTATTATCAGCCACTGGTCGGCATCCTGAAACCTATGACCAAGGAGTTGAGACTTTGATCATGTTAATATCTGATGGGACGCATATTACACGCACAAACTATAACTTATGCATAGATTGTGCCTTCAGTTATGTTGCACTCAAGAATAGCCCGTTAGACAAGAACTTGAAAATTTTAGATATGTTATCAGATTCTGTAAATTTCTTAGTCCAATGGTACAGGAATTACTGTGCAGAATCAGGGAACAGCTTTAGTGTAGCAAGCAATATAAGTAGCTCCTCATTAGACGACAAAGGTTTGGGATCATCTAATTTTGCCTTGACTTTATTTGTCAAACTAGGCGAAGCGCTCCGAAAAACAAGCTTAGCTAGAAGAGAAGAGATAAGAAACCATGCCATCAGATCTCTTAAGAAAAGCTTTGTATTGGCAGAAGAACTGGATTTCACCCCAACCAATTGTATTAATTGTTTTAACCTAGTAATTTTTGCAATGGTGGATGATTTGCATGAAAAAATGTTGGAGTACTCAAGAAGAGATAATGCAGAAAGAGAGGCGAGAAGCATGGAGGGGACTCTAAAGATTTCAATGGAGCTCTTGACAGATGTTTTCTTGCTATTCTTAAAGCAGATATCAGAAAGCGTCGGATTCCGGACATTTTGGCTTGGTGTATTGAGAAGAATGGATACTTGTATGAAGGTTGATCTTGGAGGTTATGGGGAATCAAGTTTGAAAGAGTTAGTCCCAGATTTATTGAGAAAAATAATCACAACCATGAGAGAAAAGGAGATATTGATGCAGAGAGAAGGTGATGATCTATGGGATATAACTTACATTCAAATCCAATGGATTGCTCCTTCCATCAAAGAGGAGCTTTTCCCAGAAGAAAGCATTTAAACAGGACACAGATTACTTGTAAAATAGTAGATTAACTTTAACCAACTGATAGTTTTACCTTTTTTTTTCCTCTAAGAAGGTAATTGGAAGAAATTTTTTTACCTTTTATAGAATAAAGAAGGCAACAAATTCAATTATGTCCACTGTTTTGGAATTACGAGTCTATGTTATTAATCAATATTTCGATTAGAAAGTTCAGTTAGAAAACGTTATCCGAATAGCGAAAGGATTTTATGAACAGTAATCATCACAAAAGTATCATATTGGTGGCAGAACTCATGGACTCTTGTATATATATATCAAGGGAGAAAAGGATTTCCATTGGAGTTTACGAAACAAATTTCTGGAGACGAATGATTTCAAGCAATTTACTATAAGACAAAAAGAAAATGCAGAGTAATATAAGTGAAGAGATTTATACCGATCTTCTGTAGAGCTTCTTCCATCATGATGATCAAAGATAAAAGCTCAAACTTACAAAAGAATTCTATTATGCAGGCAGAAATTTTTTATCTATCTTTGTTATTTTCATCGGAACTTCTATAATTCAGAGGATACGAAACAAATAAAGAGTATTTTGAAAATAACAATGAAACATAACAGAATGTCAAGATATATTATAAAACTCGATAAGAATGTTACTAATATGAATATATATATACTACTAAGAAGGATTTATAGCTTAAATTAGAAGTGTGGAATTTCTTTTTGATTAATTCAACTATGAAGTTATCTAGTTCCATATTTTTTTTCATAATCCTCAGTTTGTACATCGATAACTCCAAAGAAATGAGAGCTAGACATTTCCTTCCATATCTACATCTGATTTCTTACTGCTATGCGTACTTTCTGATGGAGTTAGAGCATGCGACAAACCCTTCTTTCATAATTATTGCAGAATCAGAATCAAGACTCAACTAATTCAACTTCTCAAAGAAATCTAGAACTAAAAATTCAGTGAGGCAAGATAAAATAAGCTTCAAAAAGGTAGAAAATGAAGGCTTATGCAGAAAATCGACGACGAGAAAGATTATAGCAATCTAAATAGTAAGGTTTCGTTGGCTACCTTGCATCATCTCCAACTTCGTCCATAAATTCACGTACGCAATAGAGCGGAAATCCTAGCTTTCGATCACGTCCTCGTCCGTTGTTCCAAAAAATCCCTAAATAGAACTGTTAACGGAATTGAAATTGAGTTGAAATATGAGAATCTTCGATTTGAAGAAACCCTAATTTCTTGAGCTTTGGGCGTGAACCAAAGGATCGTCGATGTCTGGAAGAGACGGAGCCGAACAAAGACCCGAATGTAACAAATGGCGGGGAAATTCAAATTCTCATAGGCGTCTATTTATACTACCTCATTATTATTATTATTTTATTTTTAAGAATTATACTTCCTCATTATTAAAAATACCTTCTGTGTATAATTATTTTCGTATTTATTACTTTTAAATAATTTTTTTAATTAAAAATGAAATCAAATAGGTTTTTTTTTTTAATTTAACAATGTAGAGTGAGATTTGAATATCTAATTTTAAGATTGATAAAAAAATACATTAATCGGTTGATTTATTATACTCATATCGGCAATAGATTGCTAATTAAAATTTTTTTTTTACTTTCATATGAATAACTAATTATCATTCATACTTTTGAATTTTTTATATTTTGAAAAATAGATTAAATAATATACAAATGTAAAAAAAAAAAATCAAAAATTAAAATGCTAAATTTGAAACAAGGAATTTTTGGGCTCTATATTGAAGATGATGGGCCCAACTTTCAACTTTATTGATCCAATTCGAACATTCGAATTACAAATCCAACTCAATTTTGTTGAGTTAGTTTGAATTGTTTTGATGATTTTATCTTTACATTGTGTGAAAAAAAATAATATTAAATTCTTTTCCAATTAAAAAATGCAGCTCGATATCATATTTTGTTAATTCAAATGAAATTAAAAGAGCAAATTTGAAATATTTTTAGCTTAATCTGAACTCATTTTTAGAAAACTTACGAAACAATTCACTTCCTAACATTATCATTTTTTTTTTCATCAAGAATCAAATTTGTCTCTTATTTAATTTTAAGTTTTTTTTTAATTTTGAATTTAATAACTATGAATGAAAATATCATTACCATACAAGTTGACTTTTCTATTTTATAAAAGATATAAAGTAAGAATAGAAGACCTTGAAAGTTTTGTAATGAAATAGTCCAAAGGCTTTATCCAAATATATGAATCAAACTTATCTATATTATTTGTTGTTTTATATCAAATGGCACCTAATAACATAACAAACAAATTAACGACCCAATATTACCCAAAAAAAAAAAAAAAAGGACGAACGAATATGCTTTTTGCATAATAGGATCTAGACTTAATTAAGAAACACATTGTTTTACTTTTTAACTATTAGGGTTTTGTTTCTATTTAAACAAATTTATTCAAGTTGTTAAGATTATATTAAAGTAAAATCTTGTTGAGATTTGTCCTTCAAAAATCATTGTTGAGATTTTTGCGAAAATTTATAAATATACCATTGATTGGTTTAAAGTGATTTATTATGGCTTTTGAGATTGATATTTATTAATAGACGTACGTGACATGTATTTTTGGTTGATATAGTCATTTTCAATTAAAAATATTATTTTTATCTTTATGCTCAACTCGTTGAGTCTATCCGAGCATAGTTCAATAAATAATTCATTTACTATCATCGCAAAAGTCAATGATTTAATCTTCTAACTCTGTCATTATTGAACTAAAAAAAAAAAAACTTGTTTGAGTCTATTTTAACTTGAATAAGTGATAAAATTAATGTATTTGTTATTCAATTAGAAAATTTTCTAGGAAAGTAAATTACTCAAAATTCAATTTATAAACTATTAGTGAATGCTATTTTATTTTGAGAAAATTACTCAATTTCTTTTTATGATTTGTTTGGTGGATTTTATTAGAAATATGATAAATAAATTTTGGTAGGGCTGAGATGGACCATGTCCTAATCAGGACAGCTGCCTCCAGCTGTCAAACATGAAAGTTTTCAGCTGAGATAAGTAGTTTAGCTCCTTAACAGAATTCACATTTTCTTTATTTGTTCTTTAGTGCACTAACTTAGACCTATTCAATTTGAATTATTGAAAACTTCACACATTATTATTTTTGTTCTCAATTTGTTCATATTTCATATTCAACTTTATCATTTTATATTGTGAATTCATATTATCAGACCTCCCAATAAAAAAAATAAAAACCAAATTTCTATCCGGTTATAGACTAACATTTCAATAAGGTTATAACTGTTGAGCGTGTTCTAGAATGCTTCTAATACGATATTTTATTATTATTTAAAAATTATACCCTCATTTGTTTTAATTGGGCTTCTAAACTTTGCATAAAATTATATTTTAAATTTTGTAGCTGAATTTTTTGTAGTGTTAGTTCAGTAAAAACCTTACACAACAAGACATAGACTTGTGTTTAAGTCATATGTACATTAATTTTGATATTGAGTTTGAAAGTAAATAATATAAAATTTGTCGACAACTATGGAAATTTTTATGGTATTTTAAGGTACAAAATAAGGCATTTTAAAGCTTAAAAATTAATATATAATTAAAAAGTGTTAAAATTCAGTTACTTAAACCAACATCTTTCTAACTAGCATGTTAGAGCAAAATACAAATTTGTTTTGCAATTTTTAAAAATATATTTTTTACGAGTAGTCAACCACAATAAATGTATATATATATATATATATATAATATAATCAAGAGCACTTTGGAAAATATTTTTTAACATACTTAATTTTATTTGATGAGAATGGGCTTACTTTTTCTTGGTAATAAGGAAAGGAAAATAAAACTGATAAATAAGGTTTGTTTGTTTGCTTTTTGTTTGTTATAAGTAGAATTTAATATAGCTTAATTGATTAAGGTATTAAAAATTTTAATTAAGTTGTGGGTTCGAATTTTTAACTTATCTTTAGAATTGTATTGCTTTTAAAAATAAAAATAAAAAAGAAAAAAAAAGTATGAATTGTTCTATGAATTTGTTTATAAAATAGTTTTTTTTCCTTCCAAATTTATTTTAAAGAAATATAATCAGATGACTTAATGATTAAGGTTACTACTTATTTGAGGTCACTGCTTACAAGGACATTTTTTTCCTATGAAGAATAAATTCAATTATTCTTTTTTTAAAATTAAAAAAAAAATCGTAAAAGTAAACTAAAAATAAACAATTTATTTTTTTGTGTATATAAATATTCACTTAATTTTATTTTGAAATAGAAAACTGCTACAAAACAGCTTGTGAAACTTTCAATTGATTTATATTTAAGAGTTAAATATCCTCCCAATAGCAATTGGTACCAATTGGTTCATTCGAATCATTGATTAAAAATTATAGATGTAAAATTAGGTGACATTTTGTTTAGGTTGAAATTTCATTTTGGTCTCTAAACTTTTAAGTTTGTTCTATTTTTGTTATTGAACTTTCAAGTTTATTCTATTTTAATCCTTTAACTTTCAAAATATCTATTAGTCCCTAAACTTTAAAAAAATAATCATTTTAGTTCTAGGTATATATAGTTTTATCATCTAATATTTATTTGTTCGATGCTTGACTTCAATTTATGTGGCTTAAATATATATTCACATTAACATACTTATTCATATATTTGAAGCTATATCATTAATTTGTTAAAAATAAAATGATCATATGGACTAAAATGGTCACTTTTTGAAAGTTAAGGGCCAAAATGAACATATTGAAAATTTAAAGACTAAAATAAAACAAATTTGAAAGTTCAGAGACAAAAATAGATATTTTGAAAGTTTAGAAACTAAAATGAAACAAACTTGAAAACAAGTATCAAAATAGGATTTAAATCTTTTTTTTTAATATACCAACAACAACTCCATTGCCAATTTATAATTTTATTTATCTATTATTATTTTCCTTTTCTTTTTTGTATAGTTGGTGGTTTGAAATACATTATTTTATCAACTCAAGGGGAAATGATTCTAATTTGAGATTGTGTAGATAGGGTAGAATATTTTCAATGCCACCCATTGAAACTTTAACTTAATCATCGTTATATTATACCATATAAATCAAAGTTGGTGAGATGTTAAAATCAATATTATCTTGCACAACTATACAAAAAAAAAAGTCTAGCGAGTTAGCTATAAAGATTAAAAAAAAATGTTATTATCATATCGTATACACGATTTACAAACTATTTATGTATATGTATTGATGTACATTTTTCTTTTAATTTTTAATTTATGTTAAGACTGCTAATTAAATCTTGATTTACTTTAGCTTAATGTTTAATTTATTTTGTTAATATGTCTTAGCTATTATTCACTGTGGACATGTGTACTGTTTTCAATTATGTTTAGGAGTTTTTTACTTCAACGATTAGTGCTATATATATAGCACTTGTATCATATGACTTTCGACTTAATGGAAAGTGTTGAAGTTTTCTCCTATTTCCTTTTTCTCTCAATTGTCTCAGAGTTCTAGTCTAACAAGGACTGGTGAATCAATGGATTCTTCAGAGATTAATTTTGACATCTCGAATAATTTGCAAATTACTACCGCAATTAATCCTGGAAACAAAATCTCAACCATTAAGATTTAATATCAATATTTTATTTTTTTAATTTTCATGTTTTTTTATAGAGGCAGACTAGAGAATTTTTATATTCATCAATTGATTCTTGAATCTTTCAAACTAAACGTCATTTACATCAAGTAGAATAATCTACTAACTAATAAATGTCATATCAAATAAAAATATTTGGTGAGAGTCAAATAATGAAGGGATGGGCAAGCATATAATTTACTTGTCAAATTCAAAAAGGCTGTCTTATTGTGAAGCTTTATACTTTTTTTACAAGACAAAAGAACTCCATTACTTCCCACTCACACCCAACAAAGATTTGGTTCCTATATTCTTCCTCTTTTTGGTGCCCTTTACACCTTCCTTCAAGCTGTCAAAACTCAAACTATAGACCATTTCTCCAATCATTTTGAGTCTACTTTTGTTTGGCCCTATGATTTCCTCTTGAAAAATAAATTATTTATTTTAAAATTACCCTTAAATTTAAAAAATGTAAGATACTCGAATTTAATATATTTTCGATATTTAAATTCTATTTTAATTTTTGAATTTGTATACGAGATCTCTAAAATGTTGTATTTTAGCACCTCCCTCGACTTTGTATAAAAACTATTTTACTTTTTACTTTTTTTTTCCTATTAATGGTTTAAAAAAAATAAAAAGCTCATGTAATACCCCAAGCTCAGGATTTGGAATTTGGGTTCGGCACCTACTAGCCTCGATATTCCTCTGCGACCAACATAAGATTGCTCCAAGCCAAGCATGCTTAACTTTGGAGTTTTTTTTATTGAACTACTGAAAGGAAGATGCACATTGTTGGTATAAGTAGTCATTATCAATTCTTTTAAGTCTTCATTAACTATGCTTACATAGTCTTAGAATCTCTCTCATTCGGATGTAGTGTCGGTTCATTCATGCATCCTCCTCTACTCGAGTGTTACAACTCAACATCTAACCTACTAAATATATGGCTTCAAATTCAAATTTTTGTCCATTCAAGCATCTACCATCTATGGATTGGGTAAGAAATATCAAATTTTTGTAAAATAATTTTATTGATCAAGACGTGATTTAAACTTTCAAGATTTTTAATCCTTTCGACATATTCTCAACACGTTTCTTGATATTGCTCTGGACAAACTAAGTTCAACAAACAGACTCTTGTCATAACTGAAATGATAACTTTACCATACCAAATGTTCATTACTAAACTCGAAAACTTAAACTTTTAAACAGGTAACATAAATTTAATTTAATTTTTTTTCAAAAGTTTATAATATAATTTAGAGCAATCTTCGAGCCACCTTCTATATATTCTCTTAAGGCATTTTGGCGAGCATGTTCCCAATGATTGTCTAACCTTATAATAATCTTCGCATTATCCATGGAAATGGAAAGGAAGCCAACCGAGTTCGACGATCCAGCTGGACAGACAGAGCACTGACAGAAAAAATCGGAAGGGAATAACAAAATAATAATAATAACAATAAGAAAATTCTAAGTTTTAAATTTTATTTATTTATTATTATTATTATTATTTAATTTGAATAGTTTCGTGTTGGAAATGGCATTTTGAGCAGGCTTTGCTTGCATACGCGTAATTACAACGAATCCAAAGCTTTATGGTCTCTTTGTATGGTTTGGTTTTGGTTTGGTTCTAACTTCTAAGTATTGGAGCGGTTTATATGGCAATCTATTGATGTTGGAAATTTGGAAGGTTTTGATTTTTTCTTTTCTTTTGACTCATTTCTATTGTAACTCTTTTCTTTTTAAATGCAGGTCCGAATTTTCGGCTCGAGCATGTTATGAGACTTTTAAACGAGAAAATTTGAGGTGTGTGTATTATATGAAATATTTAACAGTGACATGTAAATTCTTTAATATATATTTGTTTAATGTTGCATTGAGAATATTAAGAGTGTTTGATAACTGTAACAAGAGACTGAAGGACGACAATAGATAAATAGAGTAAAAATAGTGAAAGACTGAACGAACTTATAAGAAAATTAAATTAAATAAAAGTCATGAACAGTGATAACTTTCAAAATTCTAGAAATAATTTTTACTGTCCAAAATTTTCGTTGAAATAAATGTGTGATTGGTATGCCTTAAATGTATTTAAGTACAACATTTGTTATATAAGTATTAAAGTATCTTTTACATGTTTTCAGAATTTTTAAAACTACTTTTGATTATATTAAAAATTTAACAAAACACTTGTAATTAAAACAATTTTTTTCATCAATAAAAGTCAAATTACGTCCCGACTTAAAAAAAAAAAAATAATATATATATATATATATATAAAA
>JAOANK020000053.1:659110-676266 GCA_026257165.2 Telfairia occidentalis | reverse complement strand
CTCTGGCCCAATGACCCATGGGAAACCCAGGGCCACAATATGGAGACGTGGAAGCCCACATCGGCCCGCCCTTATCCCCTATTTAAAGGGGACTGCACAACCTATAAAGGTAAGTAATTACGATCTATTAGCAATCTAATTTCTTTAAGTTCATATTTTTTTCGTTTGATTTAGAAGATAGCTTTGATTTATTTTTTATTAGATGTAAATATAGGTGAGTTATTCATTTTTTTTAGTTCAACACGTGGAGATGAAGGGATTTGAACCCATGACCTATTGATCAAGGAGGTTTAACCGGTTCTAGGTTTGATTTGGCAATATTCAAATTCTTAATTTCACATTATTGAACTTTCAAAAACATAGTTGAAACCGAAAAAAAAAAAGACCGCATACAGGGGAGTAGTCGCTTTACTCATATGGGGACAAGTTACATTATTTTAGAAATAATTTTGATATTTTAATTAATTTCCTTTTTAAAAAACTTCTAAAAACTTTTTGTCCTTGGTAAAAATTCTGTTGTGTCGACGACTAGACAAAACGGGTTTTGGGAATGTATTTCAAACATGAATGGGCTTGCTCGGTCAGATAAGTTTGGGCCGTTGGGCACATAAATTGATTGGGCTTTGATCGAAAATGCTAGTGGCCCAATAAAGTGCTTTCATGTACCTAAATTGTAACAACAAATCTCCTTAATTGAGTATGAATCGAAATGCTTTAATGATTCTGGCTATCAATTTTTTCTTTTCACATAATTGAGTATGAATATATAAAATTAATTGATTTAAAAATATTAGGGACAACGGATGCTTCAAAATGGTATGATATTGTTCATATCCCTTTTATTCCGGTCTACTCTTTTTTCCTATAGCACACTGTCTGTCACGAATCTTCACATGACTTTGTCATTGAGGCTCACTTCTTTTTATTTGTTCTGCACCCAAGAGAGTTCTACCGACATGGCTTTGATACCACTTGTTAAAAACAAGAGAGTTCTCGATTTCAGTATCATATTGTCCACTTCGGGTCCTTATGGTTTCGTTTTTTTTTTCAACAAAAATGTCTCGTATGAATGAAGATGTTGTCATTCACTTATATATCTAAATGAACTTCTCCTTGTCTAATTAATATGTGACTTTAGTTGCATTCCCAACAAAAAATAATTTGAAATATATTTTGTAATATATTTAGTCGCATTCCAACAAAAAATACTAATATGTGTTTATCTACTAAACTATATCTGAATGACAGCATCAATATTATTTAAATATGAAAGTACATTAAAAACTTAAAAAATAGGAGAGGGGTGGGGTGAGGGGGAGACATAGAATTAATTTTGGGATTAAATTCAAATTTTGGTACATTCAACGTAACTTACACTAATTTTAAAAAAACTGAGGTTATAAGTTTGAATCCTCCATCCGAATTGAAAAAAAAAAAAAAAAAAACCCTCATACATACTTTATTTGTATCCATCCAAACAAAGTTATAATCATTTCTCTTTTTTTTAAAAAAAAAAAACATATAATCCAAGCTAATTTAATTTTGTTTGGATTCAATTAATTGAATTTTTCAAACAATCAAATTCATACACCACTCAGTAAGACAGACAAATCACCTTGTTTGCCACTCGACATAATTATATATTAAATTTTCATATCACTCAATTCCTTCAATTCTTTCGAAGCCATTTGGATATTTTTTCCTCTTGAAAGATCTTCTCCCCCTTTTCCATTTTGTGGATCTTGACCATTTAAATCTCATCTTTTGCTACAATTCCTCTATACAATAGAAAGAATTAGAGAGAAAATACTCCTGTTCAATTATTTGGAAGACATTGGATCCTTTTTTTTAAGAGAATTTTATTATTTCCTTTAATATAAGATTAAATTTACTGTAACCCATCACCTTAAACTTTTACATGATTGGTGATTTAATATGATATTGGTGTAAGTCTTATGTTCAAACCCCTATTATGTCATTTTTTTTCAATCTAATCTTGATAATCACTTGTTAGACTTTGTCCAAATTTTCCGCCCATGAGATGATTTATAAAGTATTTCCCTTTTTTTCATTCTATTTCTGTGCGGAAAATCGAGACCAATTCAGTCACAATTTTATACTGAGACAATATGAGAGACTTCTTAAGATGTGGAGCCCAATTCATCAATCGTGCTTTGATCGTGGAGAATCGCGCGAGGAATATGGATCGGGAAAGATTTAAGAAGCTAGAATTTCTTGCCATAGGGGACTGTTGAGAAAAATGAAGTCAAAACTGAAGAAGGAAATCTATAAAATCACATTTTTCTTCTGGGGTTTGGTTTGTAACATTTTTCTTTTCCTATAAAGTTTTAGTGTGAGCCTCTATAAATACACATCTATAACTCCAGATATCAAAACACAGAAACATAGATAGAAATTTAGAAATCTAAAAATTCAGAGAAGTAGATATTTGTGTTTTTTGTGAGAGAGAGGTTTGTGGATCCTTTTAGAGAGTATTCTTTTGTATTGATTTGGCTAACCAAGAACACTAAGAACGAGATTGTATGAGGTTAATTGAGTGTTTCTCAATTGTAATCTTCAGCTGTTTTAGTGAAACTTGTCGGTGCAGGAACGGGACGTAACCCTTTGGTTGTTGGGGTGAACTAGTATAAATCTCGATCTAAAGTGTCTCTTTCCCTAAATCTCTTTATTTTTCAGCATTATTAATCTTGTGATCTGATCTCTATAGATTTGTGTGCTTGAAAATTCAAATTAAACTTTAAGCTATTAAATTTGGGCCTAATTTATTATTCGCTTTCATAAATTGTTTAAATTTATTTTGTTTTATTTCCCAACAAGGCTAACTTCAACGTAGCTAAAAAAAAAAAAAAAAAAAAGAGTAAAATCTTGAATAGCTCAAAGGTAGAAAAAAAGAGGGAACGAAAATCCTTGGGATTGAAACCATAAATCGCCAGCTCTCTAATGTCGGGCACTCCAAACGAAAATAAGATAAAAACAATCCGGCAGTTGCACAAGAAAGTGGGAAAATAGATCCGACAATTTGTACCAAAATAGTTGATAATATGTTGTATTCATCATTGATGTGTTTGTTCCAAAGGTGAGTTGTCTCCCACTTAGTTTTCGGCTTAATCTGTTTGATTTCTATATATATATGGGAGTATTTAAACAAATATACTTGTTTTTTTTTTAATTGAGAAAATAAGAATTCAATTTTAAAAATTACATATATTTAGTGTCCTTACACTTTTATTTTAATTTTGAGTTAGTTAGAAATTGCACCCTTATAATTTGTATATTTTATAAATCATACCATATATGACATAAATCAAATAGACATCATAAGCAAGTTGGTAGGCTTGTCATGCTATTGAGTACATCAAGTATCTAGGTGGCTTAATCCTAAAATAAGGTTAAATAATAATTGGTTTGGCCTCTTTAAGTTTTACATTCATTAAAATTGCCTCTCGATCTTCTGCTTAGACTAGACATTTTAGGTTAGCTAGTGTAACGCCCCAAGCCTAAGATTTGACAATTATTGGTCCCAGCTAGCACTCTCTGCATCCCCTACAATCCAACCACCAACTTTGGAATTCTTACGATTGAGCTATTGAAAAAGAATGTGCATCTTGCTCATATAGGTAATAACTATCAATTTTTTTTAAGTCTTTCTTTAACTATGCCAGCATAGTCTCAAGATCTCTCTCATTCCAATGTAGTGTCAGTTCATTCTTGTACCCTTCCTCACTCAGGTGTTACAGCTAACGATACTTAATCTCATTCAAGCCACATAACTTTGGGTTTGGTGCCTTCTCGGACTCACGTTACTCATACTATAATTCATTTAAGTTTGATAACTTTTGGTTTTATATGGTTGTTTTATGATTTATTTGGAAGCTAACTTTTGTTCTCACCTAATCAATCTCACGTTATGTACAGTTTATGAGATCTAGTTTAATAGGGTAGATTTTGTTATTATTATTTTCTTTTTAACTTTGAAAAAACCACACCTACAATATAGTAAAAATTAAAGTTCAAGTAACAACACAAAAAGGCTCCTTGATTGACGATCATGGGATCCCATTGTGCTTTCAACGAACCACATAAGCTCTTCAATAAAGTGGAGAAAACAACAAAACTTATAACATTCCAAATATATGAAAATAAAGTGCCAAATAGCAAGCACGTGCATGCACGTGCCGAAGACATTCGTTTTATTTTTTTAATTTGGGGGCAAAAGTTAAATAATGGAGAGATGAAAAGAAAGGGTCATAGTCAAATAAAAGAAAGGAGTTAAAAAGAAAAGGATTCCTTAGTTTATTTTCTTGTCTCTTTCTCTTTTACTTTGAGCACCGAATTACTGTATAGAAATGGAAGCCACGAGTATTTAGTTTAATTAGTTCACCACCTTCTTATCCATAATCACTCTAAATCTTTTAAATCTTTTATTGAGTTCAACAAAAAATATATATATAAGGCAAGGGGATTCAAACCCATGATCTCTTAGTCAGTAAAATATATCTTTAATCAGTTGATCTATGCTCGGTTGGATTAAATCTTTTAATTTTACTCTTTTGTTCTCAAGCTTAATAATGAAAAGGAAAAAAAATCAATGAAATGTTTACTTATTTATTTATGCTAATTCTCAAAAGTCTAGTTAAAAAATTATACTCTGAACACCATATATTTTTGCACGAAACTTCCTAATGAGTGATGTAAGCGACAGAACCCTCAAAGAAAAGGCTACCTCTGGTGTGGGACTTTACCAAACCATGCTCCAATGCTCAATTTAGTTATGCGAATTAAGAATTAGGTCAATCCGCTAGGGTTTTCGCTCACATACCTCAATTAGAATGTTCACTAATTACTTATAGGAGCTGTAGTAATGACAGTGGCACCACATCCTCCGTTCATTACAACGGATGACAGAAATTTCGGGTAGAGTAGTCGTTTTAGATTCACTTCATCCAACGAAATTGTAATGGTCATGGTGTGTTAATTGTAACCGACACATTTTTATTTAGAGAATATAAGAAAAATATATAATAAATATAGGAGTTCGTAATCAAAATAAAAATTAAAAGAAAAAAAAAACATGAGAGGTATGAAAGAGAGTTGCACAAGCCAAGGATAGCTGAAGCCAAGAAGCTTTGTTTTGCTATAACCAAAAAAGCATGAGGAAAAAACCAACCCTTAAGAATGAAGAGTGTTGGGAATTACTATTTTTTCTTTTAAAGAAAAAGTATTTTCTTCAAATGCTTTTTCTCTTGGCTGACTGACAAATGGAAGCAATATAAATTGTGATACCCTTTTTTAAAAAAATACAAAAATAGTCAATCCAGCAATTTATGACTCACCTTCCTCTTCCCATTTTTTTTCAAAATAAAAAGAATAAAAATCCAATAAATTAGGTTTTTATTTTTAGAATCTTTAATATTTCATTTCTTAAAATCTAAACGGGTCATTACTTTAATTTTGAAGGATTTCATTCCTAAAAGAATTAAGGTTAAATTTAAACGGATTAGACTTAGTTATATTTTTAGTTCTTATGAATTTTTATAAGTTTCAATTTGGTTTCCATTGTTTGATCAAATCTCACCAAATGTCTATATCATGACCTCATGAATTCGAGACATTTTCTATTCACAAAACGATGAGTTAATATTTCTTATTTCACTGTGTCTAGTTAATAGAGTCTCGGACCGAATAAGAAATCAGAGAACATGAGTGAGTTTTCAAGTGAATAAAAAATACCTTAAAATGATTTATCAAGCTTAACCAAGACCATATAGACCAAATTGAAATTAAGTTAAAACCATATAAAGTAAATTAAAACTAAACACCCAAAACTATAAGAACTTATTGGATAATTTAACCATATAAATATATATGCTGTTACTCATAACCAAACTCAATATCATAAAATTTGATATATATAATTTATTACACGAGTTGACATGTCACATGAGATTTCAATCGAATACACAAATGTTATTTTATAATGATAGTAAAATAAATTTTCATTTATACTGCAAGGATAAAAAACAATACTTTTAAAGTACAAATATCAAAATTGAATATTTGTGATGGCTTACCTATAAGCCTAAAAAATGACCAATTATCTTCTTTTTTTTTAAAAAAAAAAAAAAAACCTAATTCTCATATAAATTCATTTAGAATTCAGATTTCACGAGTCAATTAATAACCAATTTAATATAATTAACACACAGAGAGAGAGAGAGAGAGAGAGAGAGAGAGAGAGAGAGACACCTCTTGTCTTCCTTTAAAAAACCAATTGTAATATTAAATTCATCCAGTTGGAGGGGAAAAAAAAATTAAGAAATGAGAAACGGTTCCCACATCAAAATCGTAATCTTTTAATTAATGCAATTTTAGGCCGTCTTGGTTAGAGTTTTTTTTTTTTTTTGGAATAATTGGTTAGAGAAATTATTAATCGTACGTGTAATGTGTTTGTTATTTTTGTGACAATTACAAACGTGATAAAAAACAAAAATTATTTCTTTTACCTCCCACAATTATAAAAATATCAACTTTATCGATTTATTTCTCTTTTATTCTTAATAAAAAAAAATGGTAACAATACAGAACCAGAATCTAAAATAAAATAAAATAATTGAAAAGAAAAATGGTACGATGAGAAGATACCAAAATAAAAAGGGTTGTGGCTAGTTTTACAAAGTCACGCTTAGAATGAAAAATAAATAGCTTAATTATACAAACTACCTCTATATTTTATATTTTACTTCAGAAATATCTCTATTCTTTTAAAAGTTGTAATAATACTTTTTATCTTTGCTAAACATTTCAAAAAATACCTTTCAAAAAATTTTTGTTGGATGTTTTGACAAAAAATTGATTTGTCTAATGACATATGAATTATGTAGATACAAGACAACTCATGTGACAGCTTAAGTGACACAACGTTTTATGATTGATTTGAAGGTTTAAAATATAGGTGAAAACAAACGGAACCCTCCATTTTTTCACTTAAACTAACCCGTAGGCTGTTTTGTATCTACATAGTCCATATGTTAGTTTTCATATCAACTTTCTGTCAAACATCCAACATAATTTTTCTTAAAAAGTATTTTTTTCAAAACCTTTAATAAATGTGGAAGATATTCTTATTTTTAAACAAAGTATAAAATATAAGAATATTTTGTATAATTAAACTAAAATAAATTGATATAAGAGAATTTAAAGATCATTTCTCATCCCGTTTAAAATTTTAATCAATAGAAATACTTTTAAAGGGGTATAAAATATCCCTTAAAAAAAGGGTGTAAGATGTAAATGTCATTCCATTCATTTATCTGGGTCTCGTCATCTTTTTCTTCTATTAACTTTTGACTTTTCCAATTGCTTTTTTTAGGTATCGCCTAAATATTAACTTTTAGACTTTTAGTAAGGCAATAATAATCTTTTTTATATTTGGATTTCAGTTTCAAAATAAATTTATTAAACAAACATTTTTAAAACAATCTTTTGTTTTCATTTTAATTGACTTTTGTTTTGATTTCATTCTCACTAAAAAAATAGAAATAGTGACCATGAAAAACGACCTAACTCAACTCTTGATGTCATTCAAAATAAAATATGAAATATGAAAAGAAAAAAAAATTGATTTAAAAAATTTTAGTGATATATAATTTTTCAATTTATGAAATATTGTTATTGAATTTTCAAATACTTAATAGCATTAAAATTTTATCAACATAGAAGCATGTAGGGAGGGAAAAATAAAGGAGGGGCAATCATCTCTCCTAGTTCATCAAATTTGTCCTTTTTAAATTGTCATAATTAAAATGGATATAAAATTAGAATAAAAAATTTTGCCCATCCTTATAATTTTTTTGCCTCCTTGGAATCCTGGAGATTAAAAAATCGATGTGCCATTAAATATGTTTATTGTGGCTAAAATTCAATCTCGGGTTGAACCAGTAATTTTCTTTCTTGCTTTCTTCATCTTCAATTTTTGTTTCTTTATCTATAATAAATAAGCTCGACTACACACGAACATGCTTATGTGACAACAATTTTGCCTTGTGCTAACTAGATTATATTTACATTTTTTTTCTTAATTTAGGTATGATTGTCTATAGGTATTTTTAGATAGTAATATTTCATTAATATCTCATAAACATTAAGTTTTTTCACTCTTAATGTAAAAATGATTGTTTAACTCTCGTTAGAGCTATTTTTTTTGTACAAGTATTTGGTTCACTACATGAATATTAATTATACTTTATCACTTAATGTCTAATCATATATGAATGAAAAAAAAGATATATTTTAGGAATATAAATATCTTAAATTGATAGAGACTAAAGAGAGACTTCATCATTACAAGTTGCACATAATAAAAGAAACTCCAAAGAAGAATATAAATATGATGTTGTAAAATTTAATGGCACTTTAAAAAAGGAGCCATGGAAATTGAAATGAATGGTACTCTTAAAAGAACCTTCAAATTAGAAAGATCTTAAAGCATGAAAAAAGGGAAAAAAAAAAAGCAACTTCTCTCTTTCCTCATTCATTCATTTCCTTCATTCTAAGCTATTATTATTAATGAAAAGCCATTTTTGCCCATTAATTATAGATGTAAAGGCAATAATATTCGCACACATGGGAGGATTAGAATTGACCTTAAACTTTCTCATTGAGGGATTTTGTATTTGATTTTTTTTTTTTCCATTTTATTTCTTTCTGCTTTGAGGCTTGAAATTGTAACTTGTTAGTCTTAGGATGTTTGTTTCTTTCTGTGGGACTATCTGACTTCTTTCCTCCTAGCTCGAGGTGTGAGCTTTCTTGTTTTTGTTGGTTTTTGTTCTCTTCGTTGTCTTGATCCTGAGCGGTAGGGCACTTGTTGTTTTTATTTTTATATTTACTTTTCCAAAAAAAAAAAAAAAAGCAAATATTGCATGCCATTTTCAAGCATTATTATATTGACCTTTTTTTTTTAAAAAAAAAAAATTTCACCTCTTTTGACAACATGAGCAATGTTGGCCTTTTCATTTTTACTATTATTACATAGAAATGACATCATTGTGTTTCAAAATCCATAATCAAACTTAACTTTTGAGGCCAAACATTCCTCCACTATTCCTCTCTGTTTGTCAAAATAAAATAGGATTTGATTTGGGTCTCAAACTTACTTCCAACTTCATCATTTAAAGTTATTTCCATATTTGATTTGAATAATGATCCATTTTGCTGCCGGTGCTTCGTAAAGATTGAGTTTACACCTGAAATTATTGTTCACAAATTCATTGTTTTTCGAAGAGAAAATTACAAGAAAATGACTTCTAAAAAATTATTATCCAAACATAAAGGTTTTTATCTACCAATGTCAGCGAACCTCTAAATTATGATTTTTATATCTCTTCGTGTGGGAGTTAAGCCCGAACCTTTACTTACCAAATCAAGCATAACTCAACTGGTTAAATGTATATTTTTCTGACGAAGAAGTCATGAATTTGAATCATCTGACCCCACATATTGTTGAACTAAAAAAATGTTCAAACTTTCACTCTTCTCGTAAAATGTAAGATTATAAATAAAAATATATATGTATTTTTACCTGCTTATTTATTTATGGATATCTCCACAATGTTATGATATTATCTATTTTGGATATAAGCAACAAACAGTTTTATGACAAAATCTACAAAATCTATTCAAGCCAACTTAAACCGAGGGTAAATTATTGAAGGAGGTCACGACAATGTGATTGACAGTTTTATATAATTAAATGTATGATAAAGAAAACTATAAAAGTATATCAAATCTATATCCAATAATTCTTAAGAATCATGCATATTTTTGTATGTGCATCTACCAATAACGACGTTGTGGCGGCCTCATTCAATCATTTTTTTAAACTGAGACATTTTTCATCCAAACCGAATTTGACCCTTATAAGATCAAGCCGACCTACAAATACGCTTCAAATTGATCAAACCATTGGGAGACTTTTTTTCTTCTTCTATTTTTGCGATAAAATTAACTAAACACTTTAGTATGAAAAATAATTTATCAAGAAAATTAATGAATAATAGGAATAATAGAAAAATAATTTGAAAATAAATGGTTATTTAGTTGGAGACGAGTATAAAAGTGGAGTTGGGATGTGACGAAGAAAGTGCTGAAGAGAAAACGAGAAGCTTACGGCGGGAAAAAGAAACAGAGCACAGAACGCAAAGCAAAGCTTCGTAAAAGCAATCTCTCTCACTCTTCCATTTTTATATAAATTCAACTTCCGAAAAGCTTAACCAAATTCCAGATTCTCTCTCTCGCTATATACGCTTCCTTTCTTCGTTCCGGAGGGATATTGTTGCAGAATATTACCGGAGGAAGGAGGCGGAAGATCGAGCTTCTGCACTAACATTTTCAATTTGTTCAATCCTCCGATCTCGAGCTCTGTAACTGGATCCGTCGCAGGTGCGTGTTCTTAATCCCCTGCCTCCATCATTGTCTTCTTCTTCTTCTTCATTGTAGTTAGTTTAAGCTTTACTTTCTGACGAGGTAACTACAGATAATTACAAGATTTATGAGTGTTTGCTCTGAAATATGTATTCGGACATAGTGCGAATTTGTTGTGGTTTGTTCAAGATCTTCTCTGCTTCGATGGATCGTTTAGCATTGGCGATAGAAATCTTGTCTCTGAATCGTATTTGAAATTGAATCGGAAACTAATGTGTATCGGTGCTGCATTTCTCCTCCTCGTCGGTTTAGTTTGTAAGAAATTTAGTTGTTCTCTGTTTTCTCTTCCCTCCATGGCCGGCCACTGGATAGGTTATTCAGTTGATATTTCTTTCTATACTATTTAGTCATTCTTCGTGTTCAATCTGAAGAAAGAAAAAGTTCTACGACAATCAGATCTATGTTTATCGCAACACAATCAGATTACGAAGTAGAGTCATGGTTCGTAATGAAATTCTCATCGCGTTTCTGGAGGCTAATTTGATTGATATAAATGCTTTAAGTAAAGTAATGCCATCCGCTGGGAAACTGATAAACGAAGAATCATTTTGCTTCAAATTTGGTCTTCTGCAGTGCCTGCTTTTCCCTGCCTCTACAGTACTATGTAGCGAAACTTGGTCTAGGATCCTAGAGCCGAGCCCACACAGAGATGCAATTACCAAGCTGACAGTTAAAGTATCAATGGTTATTTTATTCTAGTCCTAATTTAAATTCAACCGAGGGGGGTATAATCGTCATAGAAGGAGTTTGGTAGAAGTTATTCCCCTGCAGCGGACTTACGCTGCAAGAAATAGTCCCTTTTGTGCCCAAACTTGATGATGATTGATGCTTCGCACGTATCCCGACGAACCAACTTTTCTGGAATCTGGAGTTGAAATTTCGGGTTGTTGGCTGGTCGCCGAAAGTCGCATGTGATGCCGTGCCGGGAGGAAGGGGTCCTGTATTTTTTTTTATTATTAATTCTTTTCTAGATAGGCGTACGACAGCGGCACAGGATCGCTGTTGAAACTTTGAAAAGTACCTCAAACCGTCTAAAATGCATCTGATGGTGTTGATTTGATCCATCACAAACTGCTTCATGCATTTAACATGAAGAATACGCAACAGATCTCGACAGCAAAACCAAAAGATGTGTCTAACGCAGTAATAATTTAATAACTTCCTTTTGCAGATTTCAAACTGTAATTTTCCGTTTTTAACCCGCACATCTAGTTTTAGTTTTTTATGCTTAGTCATTGAGATTTCTTAACCGCACCGCTTCCAACTTTTTGTAATTGCTCCAGGGAAGATAATTATTCGAACAGAAGCTAGCAGGGCTACAAAAACTATACAACGAGTAATGGACGAAATGTAGCCTGACCTAAGTAAACATGGAGACTAGCGGCGGAGGAACCTCCGATGAGGGGCGCCGCATATTTAAGGCTGATACATGGTGCAGCCAGTTTCGCAATGGGTCCAATCCTTGGATGGCAAGATATATTTACGCGTTGATTTTTCTAATTGCGAATTTGTTGGCATGGGCTGTCCGGGATTATGGGCGTGGCGCTTTGACGGAGATGGAAAGTAAGACTGCTTTCTTCCTGACCATTTATTGAATTATAAAACTCTTGTACATGTTCATGTCTTTCTGGCTGATACTACAATTTCCATGGTTTTCTATTCTCAGCCTAATTTTGGCTTCTTTATGTTATGTAAATGTAGCTTCAATTCCCTGATGGCAGCGGCCACAGGAACTCAGCGTCATTGCACATCATGATCATGTCCATAATGAAACACTTTTCTTTCAGATTTCATTTAATAGCATTTTCATCTAGGAACCTGTTCTAGAGTAGTTAGGGAGGGAAATGACAGTTTGTTTGCTTGCCATCCGTAGTACTGATTTTGATTATCGCTGCTGTCACTATATTCTCTATGAAATTGATACATACATTAGTTTTCTGCATAATATTTGCATTTATAAACATGTACTGGAAAACATTAGGAAAAAAAAATCTTAACAATCAGCCTGCTGTTTAGAGTCGGCAATGCATTGCATTCAAAAAATCTAAACAACCTTTTTCAACTATTTTCTACAAACTAATTGTGGAATCTAACACAAGTTGAGAATGGGCATAGGATTAAAAGGATGTCACGGGGCGCGTGATTGTCTAGGTGCTGAAGGAGTTCTTCGTGTAAGCTTGGGTTGTTTTGTATCCTTTAAATAATTCAGGTCGCTACAGAATATCAACTTCCCTGAGTCAGCTCAGTCTTTGCGTTATAGTTTAGTTATCTCAAGCTAAGGTCAAGGTAGTCCTTAACATGCTATTTCAGATATTTTATATCACCATGTTTCTCTCTACAACTGGCACGTCGAAAATGCGAGGACCCAGAAGTACTTGGCATTCTGGATGGTGGTCTGCGAAGATTATCTTGTGGATTGCCTTCACAATTATTCCCTTTGTGCTTCCTTCCACCGTTATTCGGCTGTATGGTTAGTCCCACCCCCTACCCCTCAAAAAAAAAAAAACAGAGCGTTTAAAATAGCTAAAAAAATTTTCTGATGCATATTTTTGCAGGGGACGTTGCACATTTTGGTGCCGGGTACTTCCTTTTTCATCGATGTACATTACTTCAAAGTTTACCCAAACTTTCAAATTTCGTTATCAGAAGCTGGTGTAATATATTTTGTATTTTAACTAGAAGATTTCGATTGCTTGAACCTAACGTTTTAAGTATTTACCATTTTCAGGGTCTTTCTACTGATTCAACTTGTAAGCGTGATAAGCTTTATAACATGGTTGAATGATTGTTGTCAGACCGACAAGCCTGCAGACCGATGGTGAGATACCTTAACTCATTCATTGTATGCCAATTCTTAAGAAAAAAATTATGTACATGATTTATCTCTCCAATACTTTACAATTTGCAGTACTCTTTGCCGGTATGAATTTAAAAAATAAAAAACAAAATAAACCTTTTTTTTTATTACAAAAAAAAAAAAGAAGAAGAATCTTGTAAATATAATTGAAGAAACGTTCTGACAGTCAAAAGTTTGAAAAAGAACAAGCATTAAATCGACATTTTGACAAGATTATCCGGCTTTTGGGGTGATAAAATTCGTTTTTCTGCCCCCACAAATATTGCTTCTTGTGATTTTATAACCAAGGCTGATATATCGACGGTTCAATGCATATGAGAAATGATACACTCAAAAAGAAAATGATAAAGATAGCATAACATGTGAGAAAGCAATAGCCTTTGATCTTACACCTACTTTTGCTTTTCTAAATATAAGCGAATTTTTTTGTGCAGTCAAATACACATCATGTTACTTGCAACCACTGCCTATTTCATCTGTTTAGTGGGGATCATTTCGATGTACATTTGGTATGTGCCTCAGCCAACTTGTCTCCTCAACATTTTCTTCATTACGTGGACACTGGTACTACTCCAACTCATGACCAGTGTCTCTCTCCATCCAAAAGTAAGTTCTAATTTCAATTTATATGCTAAATTGAGCCATAACTTAACTGGTTAAAGTATATATTTTCGACCAAAAAAAATAAACCTCCGTTGTTTTCCTTTCAATGAATGATGTGGTGTATGACTGCTAACTAAGACCACAACAGGTCAATGCCGGCATCTTGACTCCAGGTCTGATGGGGCTCTACATAGTCTTTATCTGTTGGTGTGCCATTAGAAGGTATGATGATCTTCTTTAATTTTACCCTCATCTCTCTTAGTCATCATGAGTGTCACTTTAGTAGTTTTGTTTAGTTTATTATACAAACTTACATTTATATATATCAACAATGTCAAATAATGTCGGCAGGAATTCAAATATATGATTTCTAAGACTTGTGAATAATATCTTAATTTTAAGGAGTACAAATATTGTCCCACATTTGTTAGGAAAATGAGAGATTTATGGTAGAGATATTTGGAGGTATTGTCAAATAAGTGGAATTCAGTGACATTTTTAGATTGAGTTTGAATTTATAACGTTATGCTTTTAAGTGAAACAATTTTTCCACAAGTACGTCCAAAGAAAATACGAAGTGCTCCCTTAAAACTCTGAAGTCGTACTAATTCATTGTTAATCTACTCAAGTGTAAGGCGACCTCATGCCGTCATCATTTTACGAAATAATTCCTGCAGTTGTGATGTTACGCCATATATTCTTCCAGCCTAACCTTCAAAGTTCAAAGATTTTAGAAATAAACATTCTCCACAATAAACTGCAATATTACAAAAAATGCCCTCATTTATCCAAATATGTTATGCTTTTAGGAATTTTGGGAATGCTTCTAATTTGGACAATAAACTTGCAGCGAACCAGGAGGAGGAAAGTGTGTCAGAAATGCAGAGACTTCAACCAAAACCGATTGGCTAACCATTATTGTAAGATTTTCCATTTTTCTTCAATCAATTTCAGGATCATCTTGTTATACTTATGGAATGCATCATTAGGGAAACAATAGCGTAGCATAATAAGGGTCTATTTGTAAACTACATCCAAAACTCTTTGGTTTTCCAACACGAAATTTCAAAGTTTAAATTCTATTAAAATCCCACTTTAATAGTTATTTACTAATTTGAAAATTAGTTTCCAATTGCTCTCCTTAGAGTCCAAATAACATAATTATTTTCTATTTTCTATTTTTTTGATATGATTCAACTTTGGTCCCAAGTCTTACACAAGTTACGACAATCATATATTATATGGTGGTGTGACAGAGCTTTATCGTTGCCGTACTCGCAATGGTTGTCGCAACATTCTCCACCGGAATAGACTCCAAATGCTTCCAGGTGCGTTCTGCACTCTGAAAAAGCTTTATTTCATTATCATCATTCCCATTCCCACCCAAAAAAAAAAAAAAAAAGTTTAATTGGTAAAAAGTGCAGTTCAGGAAGGATGACAAACAGGACGAAGAAGATGATGTCCCATATGGCTACGGTTTTTTCCACTTGGTTTTCGCCACCGGAGCAATGTACTTCGCTATGCTTTTGATTGGTTGGAGCACACATCATCCCATTAGAAAGTACGTTTCCCCCTCACTTCTTTAACTTTTTTGTCCACTAATTCACGGATAACTTTTTTTAAAAAAATACAATACTTTTTTTAAAAATAAAATTGCTTGTTTAAGAAATGATTTTAGGGCCTCTTTAGTATCACTTTCAATTTAATCATTTTTTTTATAAATATGGATAAATATTTTTTATATTTTATATTTTTTTTAAATATTTTTTATAATAAATTTATTTGATTACACTACATTCAAAGTGATAATATTAATCGCAAATATTTTTGTTTTACTTTTTACGTATTTTGAAGAATTTCAATTAATTACTTTTAAATCATTTTTAGATGTTTTATGTATATTGTGTTTCTTCCATAAATAACTTTTAAATTAATCCATTTTTTTATAGTCCCTTTTATTTTTGAAGAATTTTTCATAAAATACTTTTGATTTTCTAAAATTATTCAAGAAACTATATCAAACACACTTTAAATTGTTAATTTTTTAAAAAATGCTCATAGGAAAAATAATTTTATTTAAAAAGAATTTTTTTTCATAGTTATCTCAAACACACTCTTATTAAATTACACAAAAATCTAAATCTATCTTTTTATATGTGAGCTGGCGATTTGAATTATTCAACTATGTTAGTATTGGCCTAAATCATTTATTTATATGTATGAATAAAAAAAAAGAATTTTGATTTAAAATTAAGTGATTTGAGGCATTTTAAAGTAGTAGGGGCGGAGCCAAGGGAATGAGGGGGCAATTTTCTTGATTTAATTTGTTTCAATACTACTTTTAGAATTTTTAATAAAAGTTGGGGAATAGATAAAAATATAGACTATGATGATTATGAGGGGTTGGGTTTGAAGTTTTAAAATTATATATAAAAATAAATAAATAAATATGTAAAAGAAGTTGTTCTCTAACTATCCTATTCTATAAAAAGATGTAAAGAAACTAATTATAGACTTACACACGCAAAATCCACCAAGTCATTTCTGCATTTTAAATTGCCAACAAAATCTGGCTCTGCTTTTTTTAACTAGAAATTCAGTTTTGTTTCCGTTATTAGTCTTAGAAACAAGCTTTAGATTCCACCGAGTGTTGCCTCTTTGACTCGGAATGAACTTTAGACTCCACCAACCATCTCTTCTTTAAATAGACAACAAATGCCAACTCAAAGATTCCTATGGACCCTTTTTTAGACTGGAAATCGACTCAGATTCCAACTAGTTTATTAATCAATGCTATAATTCTGGATTTTTATTATGGTTTATGCTGAAGAATAATAAGGGATCAAAAGTTGATGATGATAGTCGGTTTTAAACTTCGCAGGTGGACAATTGACGTCGGATGGACGAGCACTTGGGTTAGGATCGTTAATGAATGGCTCGCTGTCTGCGTATACTGTAAGTTTCTTTTCTCACGCCGTTTTGAGGTTTCGGTGTGGTTTTTTACTTTTTGTTTTTTAGAGATTGATTTTGCAAATTCTTTTTGGGAAAAATAATGATTTAAATCATATTTTAGTCTCTAAACTTTTAAGTTTATTCTATTTTTATCTCTAAATTTTTAGATTTGTTTTATTTTGGTCCCTGAATTTTTAAAATATCTGTTATAGTCCTTGAACTTTCAAAATATAATTATTTTGGT
>JAOANK020000053.1:648145-658333 GCA_026257165.2 Telfairia occidentalis | reverse complement strand
GATTTGTTTCATTTTGGTTTTTGAATTTTTAAAATATCTATTATAGTACTTGAACTTTCAAAATATAATTATTTTGGTCCTTACTATATAATTTTTTCATCTTACATTTATTTGTCCAATGCTCATTTTCAACATATGTGACTTAAATACAAGTTCACTTTAACATATATTTGAAGATATGTCATTATTTTGTTAAATCTAAAATAAAGATATGGACCAAAATGGTTACTTTTTTAAAGTTTAGAAATTAACAAAATACATTTTGAAAGTACAATGACCCAAATGGGACAAATTTAGAAGTTTGGGGACTAAAACAGACATTTTGAACCAAAATAAAACAAATTTAAAAGTTTAAAATAAGATTTAAACCAAAAATAATATAGATACCATTTGATAATCCTTTTGTATTTTTAATTTTTGAAAAACAAGTTCATTTAATCTATTCCATTTTTGGTTTTCAAATTTTAAAAATTGCAACTAATTTTAAAAAACTATAACAATTTTCTATTTTCCAAAAAAAAAAGAAGGTTAATTTTACAATTCACAGATAACCCTCCTCGCCCAAACTCATTTTTCTCTATGCTTTAACCTCTCTCTCTCTCTCTCATTAAATTTTCTCGAACTTTTCCTTCCCTAATGTTCTCTTTCGTAACTTTTTATGTTTTCTATTTTCAGTTGTGAAATTCATCAACTTTTAAAATGTTTCAAAAAATAAATTTTCTATTTTTTTTTAAAAAAAAACAGAAAACTATTTTAAAATCTATTATAGAAAAATCTTATGAATATGTCCTGAAAGATCTTTTTTTTCTTTTTAGTATGGATGTCGGTGGCTCCAGTACTATGGAAGAACAGGCAGATGGTAGGAGCCGTATGAGAGCGTTAACCCTCAAAAGCATTTACCTCCATCGTCTCATTCATTCCATTCTATTGAGCCGCTCCAATTTCCTCCAATATTCCTTGCTGATGCGATCTGGAGCGACTGCAAAATTCAGAACATGTAATTTCCAAAAGCCTATTTATTTAGTTTTGATGATTGGACTTGTTCCATTTCTTAATGCCACAAAAAACAAAAAGGCATCTCCACAACAAATAGAAAACCAATTATGTAATCTCCTAAAAATTTCCCCATCTGTAAATACATAGCTTATTCAGCTTATTAACCCCTTCAGGACCAAATTATTATAAAAGAAAAAAAAAATGAAGATCCAAAAAAAAATAGTACGCTTGAAATTCGAACCGGATAATGATTTTGTATGATGTTTGATTAAACCTAATAGATTCCAAATCACTATCAAGTATCATCATCAAGAGTTGGCATCTAAAGTCATTTTGCTCAAGTAAATGCACGAGAATTAACCAATATGCCTAGTAGAAAACTAAGTGGCTGCATTTAAAATCATTTTTTGTTCAGAAAAAGAAATACAGTAATTAAGTAATGTGCCTAGAATATTAAAGTATTGGCATCTAATAAAATCATTTTGCTTAGGGAAAAATATACAAGAACAAACAATATGCCTAAAAAATTGAAACGGTTGAGGTAAGAGAAAGACCATACATGATTTCCAACATCTTTAGTATACAAACAGAGTTCACTGAACCGTCGCTGCAAAGCCTGCACTGCAATTTGATCTGTCTGCTAACAATATAATAATAACTCACAACAATGAACAAATTATGTAATTGACAAAAAAGAGAGTGAAAGAATACAAACAAAAGCAAATTATACAACTTAAAGAGGAAAAGGTAAATAAACGCACAAATAACCGATGGAACTCTTACTAACACCCTAAATTTTCACCACCGTGGTCTAGAAAAATAATCTATGCCTCCATTGAAGCAAATCTCGATTGAACCTATTTTCTGACTTTTCTCTTTAGGTCTCCCCCCTCGGACATCAAACAAAATGTACAGTGGCAATCAGATAATTTTGACTTCTTTTTTTTTTCTTTCTAATTTCACTGATAAACAGATTATCACAGCATTGCAATGGATACCCAAAACTTTTTCACCGCGGGACTTGATGGTGAGCAATAAGACAATGCCAGGGCTAACTTGATCAATGGCATTCCATTCTCTTACTATCCAAATGGGTTACCTCCAGTGGACGAGAACGGGTTTGGAGTAGCTGGCGCCGAGAATCTAACAGCTGTCTGCTGACCTATATCTGTGTATGCATGAGCGGGTCCCTCGTTACCATAGTTGCCTAGTCCAGGATGCCTGAAATAAATTTTAATGCCCCATGAGGTGAAAACTCTAGTAGCCAAATTATAGTCCATGAAATGTGACAATTTAACATTTGAAGTTTTCCAATGAAAATATTTAGTTTCTTTCACATGCGATGGATTTTTTCCAGAACGCATAGATTACGAGTAAACACTAGTAGTTACCTATAAGGTTGTGCATTGCTAGCTACTTGTTGTCCGATGTAAGGCGGCCCTGAGATATCAGAGCAGAAGTTTAGCACATCAAGCATTGTATATGTTATACAGCAGAAAAGGATGAGATCATTTTACTTGAAAGTATTGTAGATGGATATGGCGCCTGCTGGGGTGGCAAATGTGATAAGTTAGATGGTGACTGGTGTGGCATCCATATTGATGTGGGATTACCATAAGCAGAAGCACGTATTAAATTTGATGTAGGTTGCCCACGTGGTAAAGGATTATGCAATGGTGCCATGGAAGGAAACTGCAAAGAAAGAGGATGTGTTTGAAGATGGGAAACAAAACATTGATGAAGCAAGGGGGGAAATTTGTTGAAGAAATTCAGAAAAGAAAAATAACGAGATAGATATTTTCAATCGATTTTATATTAACACAGAACATAGACAACATCAACGAGGATAACACTCCAAATATCTCCACAATGGTATGATATTGTCCACTTTGGCATAAGCCCGCATGGTTTTTGCTTTTGATTTTACCTCAAAAGGCCTCATAGGCTCGTACTAATGGAGATAGTTGTTCTCACTTATATACTACGGATCTCTCATTTTCCTAGCCAATGTAGGACAATGTTTGCACTCCTAACAGAGTAAACCGGGAACAATCGAACACACTTAAATTTACTAACTAATTGAAAGGAAATTTTTCAGAAGTGTGGAAGTTTGACAAGGCACAAAACAGTAGGCGTGAATTACAGTACTAGAGTTGAAAGTTGTGAATTCATGTCCAAGGAGCATATTAAATATCAATATTTTAAACCAGTTGTGACATGATTACACAACCAACTTTGTAAATTACAAAAGGCCAAATGTCAAAATTAACATCAACATACCTGAGATTGTTCGCCGCTGAGATCAAATGGATTTGTAGATGTTGAAGATTGTGGAAAACTTGGCACGGCCTGTAAAAGTGAAAGAACGTTCATAGACATATCAAACCTTAGTGGAGGTCTCTGTGAAAATATCCAAACAACAAACTTAATAGTTTCAGGCAGGTAAAATACCATTGCAGAATTATATGGCATTACATATCCCATGGCACGTGGTGGAACAGTATGCCACCCCGGAACTGGTGCAGGATAGGATGAGTAATTAAGTGCAAAAAGATCCTGCAGATGATTAGAAAATAGTCAATTGTAATAAAAAGCAGGAAGTTCAACACAAGCCAAACATGATCACTTATAAAGACACTAAAGCAAAGGGGAGGAAAGTAATTACGGCTGGCAGTTCTTTTCTCCCGCTTGGCTTTACTTCGGATGCAGGTGCAGAAGTTTGTGGTACATGTGCAGAAGCTATCATATGCACAGGATTTGAAAACGCTTGGGGTGCATGTGCGGCTGGATTACTTGGAGGTACTTGGGAATTAGCAGGAAGTGAAGCATTCCATGGCTGCCAGAAACCACCAGCAAAAACAAAATGAATAAAGTTTGCTTTAAACTATATACAATAAAAAATACAAAGGCAAGCAAACATACAACAAACGAACCACCTGATTGATGGATCTGTTAATTGATGGTGGAAATTGTTGAGCCACTGGCTGAGAATTTCCTCCAGGAAATAAAGAATGTGCCTGTGACTGCATGTTCGGCCATTGCCCTGAACCAGAAAATATAAAAAGTCATTATTAGCAATATGGATCATTAACATTAGTATAAATCAAGGGCCAGCTGCTGAAGCACCTGATGGAGGAAATGTTGATGAGCCACTCACTGGTGCAGCTGAAGGTGCCCCGCCAGCAAAGGGAGGAGGCATATGGTTGTTCCCTCCTGATCCAAAAGAGGGATCAAAACCAGTTGGTAATATTGTCATGTTGCCTACCGGTGCAGTAGGTACAGCACCAGTAGCACCATATGATCCAAAAACACCAGGAACAGAAGCTGAAACTGACAATTGGGAAAGTACAGACTCTAATGTGCCAACATTAGCAGGAGCCGGAGGCGCCTGTGGCGCGACATCAAATGAGGCCCAGTTGTTATCATTATTAGAGTTCACTGTGTGTGTTACAGATAGTGGAGCAGAACTTTGTGGTGGTGGAGGAACTGCTGAAGTAACAGTAGGTTCAGGCTCTGCATCAAAATCAATTAAACTTCCAGAAGGTTCCAATTTAGTTTCCACGACATTCTCATTGATGGACCCTAAGCTACTGGAAGAAGCGGTTCTCTGAAATTGATATCATACATAGTGTCAATCCACATATGATTTTCCCCAGGAACAATGGAAAATGTCAATAGTAATCTCAATGGAAAATAATAATTAATAATAATTACTCAAAGTTGGAAGGGCAATGGCCTAATATTATGAGGGGGTGGCAGAGATGAGAGAGTGTTTCAAGACTGAGCTATTGATAAGTAATGAAGCCTGGTGGTTAACTAGAAAGAGCTAAAGAACAAGACACTGACCAAGCTTGCTGCAAATGATAATGAGGCTAAATAGTTGATACGTATAGAGTTTTCTTACACGAAACCCTAGTATGCGAGGATAAATATAAATCATTTTCGGAAAAGGAGCTGATAAAACTATTTCCATGAGAATTGAATGGTAAGCATAAATCTCCAAATCATTCCAACTATTCTTGTAAGATATTGAAATTAAATCTCCCACATTTTATAACAACTTGGGAACATAAATTAAAACCAAATCAAAATTTTTAATTAGATGGATGTATAAACTTTACTACCAGTCATAGAGATGGCACTCTCTGAGAGAGAACAAGAAACATACTAAATGAGATATAATTTTAAAACGTAGCAGCTCAAACAAACAGACAAATACCATATCTCAGAAGGACGAAAGGTTATTGACAAGGGGATTGTTGATAGAAAATAACATGCAGATAAATATTGAAAAGAGGGGAAGGGAAAACTGGATAAGGATAACAATAGGAAGTATATATATAATTGCAATGAATATAAAAGCTCGTGAAAGAAAATCTCACCTGTTTGTGCACAGAGGTATCAGCAACCTTGCTACCACTACTTTTTGGCGGTTCAATTACTCGAAGTGGCGATACGCTCTCTCCCAAAATATCCCTAACAGGTCGTACCACAGGGGGACTGGAAGAATCCAGGTCATTTGGCCGCTCAGGTGACCTGCCTCCAATTTTTGAATCTCCATCAGATAATCTTCCATCTTCAACTCTTTTTCCATTTCCAAATCTATCTTCTCGACGCCAATCATTCACAACCTCAGCACGAGCAGGACTCCTCCTAAAATCACCAAACTGCCGATTCTCGTGATCAGATCCAGGACTTCTTCTCTCATCAAAGTTTCTTCCACCAGGACTAGACTTTTCATTGTAACGGCGGTCTTCATATGGTGGGCTTCTAGAACCTCCTTGATATGTATCCGTTCTCCTGGTTTCATAAAAGTCCTCTTTCTCACCCTGTATAGGGATATCACAGACGGATTCAATTGAAATTCGGTTGTGTATAATCATAATAAAATGAAACATTATTGAACTTAAAAATTCAATCAAGATGATAAGAGCTACTGCCTTCAACTTCAGATACATCTTAGAAAAAATAGCAAAGGAATGGGGGCATCTCACCGTTTTTCCCCTTGGCGGCTTGTCAAAATTTTTATCACCACTATATCTTCTATCCACATAAACATGCTTAATAAAGTCTCTGAGTCTCATAACGTTACTGGGAAGAAAAAAATTTCTCAGAACAACATCCATCCATTTGAACTAACATAACAATATAGCATTAGAAAATGGTAAAATAAGATGACCTGCTGTCAGGAAAAGAATGACGTTGTGGATCCAAATCTTTAAAGTAAATTTCCTTTGCACGCTATAAACATGGAAAGAGATGAAAAAAAGGAAAATATGAGAAATCGTGATTCTTAATAGTGGAAAAGTGAGTCTCTGAGAAACAAAAGCATGCATACATGTGCAGTGTACCTGATTTCCCCCTTCTTGAAGAGCACTGACTTCTTGAGAAGTAAATTTGGCCATTGATATTGATTTTACCCGGTGTGTGAACTCACGGCTATTTGATTGGTCAAATCAAATAAGTTGTTATCAATTAAATGAACTAGATAAGAGAAAGTATTACTCCATATGACAAATGCAACTATATGACCATTGATATGCGTCTTTGGAGGATTGCAAAGTATAAAATAGAAGAGAGACTGAACAAATACAAGAACGATGCTCACTTACTGTATTCCACTACAGGTTGTGCAAACAAACGTCCAGAAATTTGTGCAGACGTACTGTGGTCCCTGCATGTGTTTCGATAAAACTGATTAATTTCATGTGAAACTTATAACCAAAGGTCTTGTGACTCCTAAATGATCATTCATCATTCTAACTTCTTTTCATGGAATTACGATTTCAAGAGACCAAATCAAGAACTGGTCAAAAGGAACGACTGGAATTTCTTTATAGCAAAACGAATGTTAAACTTCGTTTAATGCAACTGAATTATAGTGTACCAGGCTGTTACAGTTGATGCACCGGCGATTCTCCTGCAGTTTCAGAAGACCGCGAATAATCCGTTCATTTTTCTCATCCTCCTTCACTCGATTCGCCATGTATGACAACCTACTTCAATTGAGATCAATGTTATGCGAAATAAACAACAATAAACTCCAAACAGACAAAATCAATGGAAAATCCGCATCAAAACTAGTGTTAATTGAATAAGTTTCATGAAACATGTAAATAAGACGTGAAAACGACGTATTATCCAGAATTCATTTCAAGAGATGAACTAATGGCTAGAACAGTACGTCGAAGAGAAACTTGTGGAAATTTCAATACAAAATTGAAGAAGTCAACAATCAACGATCTCAATTATACATCATTCGCACATTTCTTTTTCAGCAAACAAACAAAGCCTCAATTCAACAACCAAAAGTCCAAGAATCCAAACAGCGGATCTAAAAAAGTATAACCTCTCCTAAATTGAACAAGACGAGTAGAATCAAAAAGAACGTCTGCAGAACCCTAGACAAGCAGAAGAAGATTGAAACGGAAACTGAAACTGAAACTGAAACTTAAACGGACCGAAATCAGCAGACAAACACGATGACTTCTTCTTGTTCAGCAGCCTTTCAAGCTGACGATAAAGCTCAAGCGATCCACCAGCGACTGAGAAACAGAGAAAGAACAAAAGAAAGAGGAAAAAAGAAGAGAGAGAGTTGCAGATCTTTTTCTTCAGTATCGGTAACTACGGCCTTTGTAATTGTACAGCTAAGAGCTTAACCAAAACTCCTTCTGCTTTTGCCTAAAGAATTTTAGAGAGAGAGAGAGAAAGGGAAGGAAAAATGGAGGAGAGAGAGAGATGAAATGGATCTGGGATATTTTACGGTGTTCTCGGGTGCAGCGTAATTATCCTGTCCCAGAATTTGTCGCACGCCCGAGTTCGATGGCGTTGGACTGTTAGTCTTTATTTTTTGTCGAAATTGCTGTGACAGTCATCCCATTGGCAACTGTCGTCTCGTTATTTGCCCCTTTTTTCTCCTATAATTACGATTTTACTCGTTATTAATGCGGCGTTTTTGCCTCCCTCTGATTCCCAAATTAAAGAACCTAACAAACACAAGTCGACTTGTCGGAACTAGGAGGATGAAGACGGTCGTACTTTTGAGCCGACAAGTCGAAGCCCAGTTAGAAATTTCCAGCCCAAATTCTTGCCTCTTGAGCCCACTAATTATGGGCTCGGGTCCGATCATTTGTACTGTTGTAAGAATAACATATTTTTTTTCTTAGTTCAACAATTACTATCTTTGTGGCAATAGTAGATGTCTTATACATTAATCTATACTTAGATTGACAAGAATTGACATGTCCAAACAGGCGATTATTTATTTGCATAAGCTTGTTTGAAAGGTTATTAATCTATTGATGTGTATTCTTTAAAGTTTGGTAATGGATATAATTTGTGGTCGTTTATTATTCTTCCATAACTAATAACTTGTTTTAGATACTCATTTAAGCATAGTTTAGTGAATAAAGCACTCGGTTAGATTATGAAGATTGAAGGTTCGATCATCAACCCCACAATTGTTGTTGAACTCAAAATATGTGTGCGTTTGAGTTTTCTATAGTAATGTTTTTAGGTGAACCATTTTTTTCTGTAAATATTTTTTTTTTCCATAAACACTTCAAATAACGTTTGGAACGACTTTTCAAACGGTGAAAATTACGTTTAGCTAATTAAAAAAGTAATTTTTAGAATTGTCAACAGTTTGTTACACAGTTTTAAATTTTCAAATTCATGTTAAGGAGCATCTAATATTCTTTATGAGAATAACTTATTATTTACTAAAAGAAAACATTACCATAAAAAAAAATTGTATCAACCCCACAAGTATATGTTTGATTGTGCAACCAAACATGACTGTCAGCATTATTGAATATATATTTTTATTAAATTATAAAGCATCTTTCATTATTCCAAAAAGTATGTGTTAAAAAAAATTGATAAGCAGTACCTTGTTCTTCTACTTCTTTTTTCGTTTGGATAATAACTTTTTTTTTTTGTTTTTTTGGCTAAATAATGTATTTAATGTCTTATCACACATCACTGTCAAAATGGTATTTGTGCAAATAACCGAAAAAAGGAGGGGTAGTTTGAAAATTGAGATTATTAAAAAGGTTTGTCCACGGTCTATATATATTTTTAATAAAAGAAATTTGTCCCTTTTCGTATTCTTCATAAATGTCCCTCAAAACAATCAAGTTGCCCCGTCCTCGTCTACCATAATAATAGATGCCCACATGCCCAATATAGGTCATTTATTAATTTTATTCCATAGAATTATAATAAATAACATGTTCATTACCTTTTTTTAATCCTATAATAATCATATAAACAACACTTGATTATTTTTATAATCTTTGGAAGCTATTACAAAGAGTATTATTAAATTAAGACTTTGGTTTAGACAAGCAAGATTTAATTCCAAGGAAATCCATCAAGACAACGGGTTTTAATGTAATGCGTATTTAATTATTTCCGTTTCTTCTTTAGGTTAAAATAATAATAATAAATTTAAAGGAAGTCTCGTTCAACTTTCAAACTAAAATTCTAATATCCAAATGATTTTAATATCCATGCGTCTCACATTTGAGTTAATTACTAAAAAGAATCTTAAAGTGATATTTACCGTGGTCCAAAGCATGAAGAAAGGTATGTTTCATATTGATAAAGTAAGGTTTCTTTTCTTTTTTTTTCTTATTCTTCTTTTTATAAAGTTACAAATAAAGTTTAAATCAATTGAATCTTATGAGTTGAGTGCTCTCGTTTATTACGCGCGCGTGTATATATATATTCTAATATAAGAATATTGTTGCAATAAGGTATGTGGGAGCAACATATTGTCGTTCTCTTGTCATCTTATTTATCGTGAAATAATCTCTCTTTCTCAATAAATTATTTGTTAATTTATTTTGAAAGATCATAAAATCTCACCAGCGTCTACCAAGCTTGCACTACAAGAAAATATACTTTTGGTGACGATAGTTTTCCCGACGTTAAAAAAAATCGTCGGGAAAAATACTATTTCCCGACGTTAAGTAAAAACGTCAGAAAAAGCGAATCTTTTCCCGACGTTTTGTAAAATGTTGGTCAAAGTTGACTATTTGCCAACGTTTTTAAAAAGTGGCAAAAGAAATTCTACTTTTCCCGACGTTTTAGTAAAACGTCGAGATGTTGGATAAGTAAAACTGTGCGTTTTACTTTTCCCGACGTTTTTTTAGGGCTTTGCCGACGTTTTGAAAAACGTCGGCAAAA
>JAOANK020000053.1:624205-639691 GCA_026257165.2 Telfairia occidentalis | reverse complement strand
TAATTTAAATGAAAATGGAGTTCGATTATTTAAACAAAATTAAAATCGTTGTTTTTTGTATATTCAAAACACAAACTACATAAAGCCTCCATTATGATTTCAAACTTTTCAATTCGATATATATATATATATATATATTCCTAGATTTAGAATGAGGGAATTTTAATGCATATTTTGTTCTATCAAGAAAAAAATAAATTGCATATTTTGTACATATTCCGTACAAAGTCCAGCTTAGAAATACAATTGTGTGCATTTGAGTGTACAAATTTTGTCCCAAAAAAGTGCAAGCTAATGAAATCGGCTCTTTGAAGAACCAGCTCCGAATTTTGCATTGCATGGCAATTATCATCCTCACGTGAGTAGCACGTGTACTAACATGGCATATGCTCTCAAGTCACCACTTTTCAAAAGCTTCTTTTTTTCATTTCTTTTTCTTTTTTTCCTACTAGCTTTTTGGCCATTTTTTAACAGTAAATATTTTGAATGTTTAAATCTCTAAGTTCATCCTTAAACTTTTGAGTTTATTTTATTTTTCTCCTAAACTTTTAAGTTTATTTTATTTTGGTCTTTAATTTTTTAAAATGTCTATTTTGTCATTGAACTTATAAAAATAATCATTTTAATCATCAATATATAATTTTATCATTTAATATTTATTTGTTTGATGACATTCTTCAACTTATGTAGCTTAAATACATGATTGCATTAATATACTTATTCATATATTTAAAGTTATATAATTCATTTGTTAAAAATAAATAAAGACAATGATTAAAATGATTACTTTTTAAAAATTCAGATACAAAAATGAAATTTTAAAAGTTTATGAAAGAAAATATGACAAACTAAACAATTTAAGGATAAAAACAAGATTTAAACTTCCATTCAATTATAATATTATTAGCACATGGACGAACCTTGCTACGAGTCAAAAAAAAAAGAGATATATATATATATATTCCGGAATTTTGAAACATCCAATCATGTTTCAGAAACACGTACTGTTGGGCCAGGTTTTGCATTTGTTTGGGGAAACCAAAGAATTTTGGACCCCACCACTTGTTACCATTTTATCTGTCATCTTTTGAGCCGCTTTGCGAACAAAATTTTCAACTCAGCACAATAATTTTATGGGGGCATTTGGTTTATTGTCTTTTTCAAATTGCTGTAGAATATTATTTAGATTTTTTGTTTAAATCTTATTTTTTTTTCTATAATATTTCAAGATGTTTATTCTAATTTACAAATTTTAAACTATTAATATTTTTTATTTGACTTTTAAAATATCTATTTCACTCTCTAAACTTTAAAAAAAAAAAAAAGTATTTTGAACATTGCTATTATTTTCTTATATAATATATGCCTAAGTAATAATCACATTGGCCAACCTAATTATCTACCATCTATGATTGTGCACTTCAATATATAAAAATACACATCCTCTAAGCCATGTTATCTATTTGTTAAAATATCGAGAACGTCAAATTTGTTGTTTTTCTTTTTTCAAGTTTACATACTAAAATAGACAATTTAAATTATTTAAAGACTAAAATATAATCATCTTAAAAGTTGAGATACTAAATGATATTTTAAAACCTATATTTATAATTTTGTACTATTTGTAATTTAATATTACGATCTTCAGAGTGTAAACAATTTTGCTAATATATATGTAAAAGTTGTTGTTGGTCTGTCGAAGATGTCGATATTATATGTTAACATGTGTGTTTTTAAATGGTATTATAAAAAAACTTTATAATTATGCAAATAAGCTTTATAATAAGTTAGAGTCGACAATCTGAGTATAGTTTAATAAATAAAATATGTACCTATTATCGCAAATATTGATAATTGGATCTCCAATCACACCATTATTGAATTAACAAAAAAAAACCAATATTTATTGGATCAAGTGATGCATTAATTATGTATGTTGTAAATATGTAATAAAGTAGTCTTCAAAGTTTTGAACACTTGATCTGTCAAAGTCAAAACCAGCATGTGATTTAATCAATAAACAAATTTCAAAGAAAATTAATTAAATATTGTTAATTCAAATCGAGTATGTTTATCTTTAATTTAGTATATTATAAAGAAAGCAATTAATATTGTGAATGTGCAGTCACATGAGAGGGCCCTCTTTTTCCTTTTAGCACTCCCTAATTTTATCTGATCCACTCCTACCTAATCCTCCTCATTTTTTTTACTTGGAAAATTTTTTACCGGATTAAATTACCGAGTTTAGTTTTGGAATTTAAAGATTTAAACTAAATATAAGTCTATAAAGTTTGCTAACTAAAAAAAAAAAACAGTAATAACAGTAAGTATATAAAATTTGAAAATTGTCTAATAAGTCTATATCCAATAAATTTAACTTCTAAATGTATCAAATAAATCTATGTCTTATTTTGTGTTTAATAGATTTATGAATTTAATTAGTTAGAAATCTACGAGATACAAATTTAAAAGTTTAATAATCTACAAAGTACTTTCAAAACTCAATATAACATATTAAAATTTTAAATATTTAAATAAACACTTCTCAAATATATATTAGGGTGTGTTTGATATGATTTTTAAACTGTTTATGAATAGAAAAAAAAATTTCCAAAATTAATAGTGCATGGTTAGAATTTCGAATAGTACTTTTAACTAATTAAAAATATATTTTTAGAATTTTTAATAATAAAAAATAGTTTAAAAATGTATAAAAACATATAAAATACCTTTAAAGTTTTTTTAAATTAAGTATTTAATTAATTTTCTTTAAAAAATGCTTATATCAAAAAGTTATACCAAACACACACACTTAGACATGACATTGAAAGTTCAAATACCAAATTTATAATTTAACATTTTTCGAATCAGAGAATTGAGCGAGCATAGGAAAGCATAAATGGGCCGAGCAAAGAGCGATAGTAGTTTAAATTTTCGAAGTTAAAAAATTATATATGTAAAAAGTTAAGACGAAAAAAGTTTTGTTTCTAGTTTCACCCGAGACCGATGAACCAAAAAAAAAAAAAAAAAGATTCCACCTACTATTTCGCCTTTTTGTCATACTCAAGTTATTGTTCTATCTCAATCTAAATATATATATATATATATATATCTTCTTAGTTTCACACTCTCAATTACCAATAAATCTCTTTTTCATTGTTATCCTCTCTCTCTCTCTCTCTCTCTTCATTGTTGTAGTTTGTTCATTGCTTTCTAGAGAGAGAGAGAGAGTTGGGAATGGAAAAACTGGTGGGCATTGGGAAAGTTTTTGAATGTTTCTTAAATAGGGGAGGTTCGAGTTCGTGCTTTTGCATGGACGAAATTGAAGACAAATTTGATCAGAGTCAGAAAGAGGCATTAATAATACCAAAACAAACAAATTCGTATCAGCTTCTGAAACTGAAGGACGTAATTGCTGATAAAAGCCACACGCTCGCTGTTCATTTGAAGCCCAAGGTCAGCGCTGTTCTTCGTTCCCCCCTCTAATTTTTTTACTGAAAATAATAAGCTTATTTACCATATCATTTTTTTTTTAATATTTATTTTTGTCTATATTACTTTGGTCATTACTAATATTTTGTATTTCATTGTTTACAAATGAATTTTGTGACTTTTAAATTTGTATATTTAGTATATGTTTATTTATGTATATATTGAAGTCTTGTTTTTAAAAAAAAGTATAAATAAATATATATATATATATATATATTTTTTTTTTTAAAAGAAGAAATTTATTAAAAACAGAAAGGAAGATAGTTGGCCACGCAGGCTATATTTTGACGCCACTCAGCTCTGCAGAGAAGAGAGCCAGAAGGGGAAAGAATTTGACCAATTTTGGGGGGAGTTTTTTCTTCTTCTTTTTTCATTTTTTCTGCTTGACTAATAATTTGAGGGGAGTTACATGAGATAGCAAAAGAGATTTTTTTTTTATATATATACCAAATTTATTAAAAAATATTATATATTGAAGGTCATATATGTTTGGTAAAGTATGTATTAGATGAGTTGGTTATTATTGATGACATCACATAATAATAACTATGCATGCTAATATATATTTTTATTTGAATACTAAAATAAAAAATTTAAAAGTTTTGAGATAAAAAAAAAAAAGTCCAAACGCATAGGGATCAAAGTGTAATTTAGACTTTTTAAAATTATATTCAAATTTCAGCAAAATTGAGTCATACACGTTCTCTCTCTTTTTTTTCCCCCCCATTTTGATTATTACGCATTTTTAAAGCCATCGTATCCAATTTGAAACTTTTTTTAAATGTCTATTTTTTTTTTTTTGGTATATAGTGCCGTTATTTTATTTTGGGCTATATATTTTTGTCAACAACCCAAAAAATTTCAGGTGGTGGTGCTGAGGGTGTCCATGCACTGCAATGGCTGTGCCGGAAAGGTTGAGAAGCACGTCTCCAGGATGGAAGGTAATTTTTAAAATATCAATGGTCCTAAATTTTTATTTCATTTTGATTCTAACCTTTTTTAACATTTCTATTTTAAGTTTCTGAACATCATATAAAAATATTATTTAGTCATGGTTATTTATTTATTTTTTAAATTATTCAATGAATATCTATGCATGTAATGTAATAATGCAAAGCTAAAAGATCAAAATAAAATAATTAAAAGTTGAAAACTAATATAGAATATTTGAAAGTTTATTTATTATTTTTTTAATACAAAAGTTTAAGTACTCTTGCGAGATTTAAAAAAAAAAAACCAATAATGTGTATAAAAGAAGTACATAAAATTAGGAGAGAAATTAATTTTTACCCCTAAACTTGGAAAGTTTTATCAGTTTAGCTATAAACTTTCAATTTTATCAAATTTGACTCTAGATTTAGATAAGTGTTGCAATTTTGACAATCTATTCAATTTTTTCTAATTCACCATTTAATTTGTATGTAAAATAGTGTAGAAATTATCATAAACTCACTGATTTCAATAAAATCAAGTATTGCACATAATTAAGATTCATCAATGCACAAATTAACCATTAAATAATTTGTCAAAACTTACAAATTTTAATTAAAAAAAAAATTTAATGTCACTTTTTTTTTTTTAAATTCTATCAATTTACTCTTGATGTATGTTTTATAATTCATTGAATATATATGACTTATGAGAATACATTTTTTTAATGATGTTTCGAACAAAATTTATTAGATAGTAAAAAATAAAAATTGCAGTACTTCTTCAAGCTTGAGGTTAATACTGCAACATTTATCCAAATTTGAGGTTTCAATCCAATAAAATTGAAAGTTTAGAGGTGAAAAGTGATTTTTTTTTTCCATAAAATTAACCCAAAAAAAAAAAACCTGTTTTCAGGTGTAGATTCATGTAAGGTAGATTTGGAAAAGAGGATGGTGGTTGTTACTGGAGACGTTTTTCCTTCGGAAGTTCTGCAAAGCGTTTGTTGAGTGAAAAGTGCAGAGATGTGGGAACCTCAAAGTCAATACTGAAAAAAGTACTTTTCCAGATCCAATTACAAACTCGACAACTCAGCAACTTTAAAATTTATAGAAAATTCAATGCGTATTAAATTGTATTTATACAATCAAGTTGATTTATTATTTACAAATGGATTCCAGTTACTGGGACTTTGTCTCCCATTTATTTGTATTTTTTAAATATGAATTTATCATTTCTCCATTTGAGAATATACATAGTAATTTACAAGACACGTAAAATATTGTAATTGTCACATTATTATATAGTCACTTCTTGCTGTTTAAATTTATTATGAGTGTCAAACCAAACATAGCTTAATTGCTTAAATCATATCTCTTCGATAAAAAAGTAGTAGGTTTGAATACTCATCTCCATAGGTTGAACTATTCATTTTCTGATGAGTAGTTTGATTTGTGATAAAATGATATCAACAACAATACCATTAATTAATATTTTTATTATTATTTCCACGGTCAGTTTCAATGGTTGAGATCAATTTTAATTTATAAATTTTTGCCAATGTCAATTGGCAATGACATTATTAAAATTCAGTTTAAAAAATGATATTGTTAAAATTATTCGTGTGAATAGATGGACGAAATCCTCCACGAAATAGCAGCCTAGCAGCCATACTTTCCTTTATTTTATCAAAAAATTCCCATATAATTGACTTTCCTTTTTTTTTATATATATAAAAAATGGTATTTCAATTTTTTTAGTTTACCCATTGCTGGTTAAGCAAAAATTTATTTGGTTGTTTTTTGTTTTTTTGTTGTTGAATATTAGTTGGTTGGGTTTAATTTAATTTGAATAAATGTTGTCAATTCAATTCAGCATTCAGCTTTGGTGGCTTATTAGTTTTAGCCAATTTTAATTGGCCCATTTGATTTATGTCTTTTAAAAATATATTTCAATATTAGACTCTTAAATGATAGGTTGGTTAGGCGTCAATTTAGGCCAAATATCAAATTCTAACCCGTACAAATGACAAATTTTAACTTAATTTCTAACTTTAAAAAAAAAAAAACCTTAAGTTGAAACAACTAAATTCTGATGAGTACGGAATAAAATATCTGAGATTTCATTTCAGTTTTGATATGTTTATTATATTTAGCTACACATGAAGAAAAAAGAAAAAACAAAAATATTTCCAATACAAAATGTATTTCAATTTTGGTTAAAAAATATTCATTGTCCCTACTCTTTTATTGACTCTGTAGTCGTGTTGAATTGGTTGGGATAATGACACTTAATGAATGAATCAAATTGGCAGCTGAGGCAGGAATTCACCAACCCATATGGACAGAAATTGATTAACGAGTTATTTAAAAGTTAACACATGAGATTGCCAAATTTGACAACGAAACTCAATTGATTGTGGGTGAGATTCAACAAAAATGCATAAACAGAGTTACTGAGGATGTTTCTCTTATCGGAAGCAAGCATAATGAAGTTGCAAATATATTAGTAATTCATCCAAGACCAAACTAGTTTTTCAAGGATTTGGGCAGAGGAATATCCACTTGGACTATGTGAATTATTTACTCGAATTTACCAACATCTTTGTAAGCTTTTAGTTTCTTTGTCGTTCTCCTGTACTAAAAAAAATCTAACGCTTAATTTTGATGAGATTTTCACTATAGAAATTAAATAGTTGGCTATTAAAGTTAAACAAAATTAAGTTCCCATTAATTGAACTAAAATATGGTCAATAATAATTTTTAACATTCAAATTTTAAATACAACAAAAGTAATATATGAAATAAATGATCCCATTTCAAAATATTGATGTTTGATATTTCTTTCCCCATTCTGATTGGGCTACAATGCAAAATTTCATAGAATGCAATCATTAAATTATGTGTACTTATTTTCATATTTTTATAAAAATAAAATAAAATAATGAATTGGGCAGCACAAGTAAAGGCCGAAAAGTTGTGCACTTTTCAGGGGGCGCTGAAAGGTCGAGAATTGGATGATTGGTTAGCACGTTGCCTTTTACGTTGTAGCCGATTGGACGTAAGCGTGCCACACAGAATCATTTCCCACCAATTTCTGTTTCTTTGGGAAATGAGAAAGTACCCTTATATAGTTACGTTTCCATTTTCATTTCCCTTTTTAAAACTTCGTGACAAAATTTCGAATTTAATCTTTCAATTTTGATAGTTATATGTATATTTAGAAAAAAGTTTAAACATTTTTTTATTTTTAATCACTTCTTTAGACTTTTGATATTGGTTATAATTATAATAAATATATATTTTTTAAGTACAATTTGAACTTCTAACGTGAACAAAAATAAATGTCTTAACATTTAGCTTTGTTCGTGTTGATATAATTATTTATTGTTAATGTCAAATCTAAGTATAGGTCAACTGCGTAAAGCATAATTTTTGGACCAAAAAGTCATGAGTACAAATCTCTCCATCTTCACACGTTGTCGAACTAAAAAAATTACTGTTAACATTGCTCTTTACATTTTTATGTTAACTAATAAATATCGATTAAGATGAAGTGACATATGAAATCCTTAATAAATATTAATAAATTTTAATTAGCGTGTTTTTAACTTTCAATATTATTTATCTGAATAAATATTTTTTATTAGCTTCACATTTGAACGTTATTGTAACATACTAATTGAATTGACATGTATTGAATGATGCAACATAAATCATATCGGTAGGATAAAATAAGAGCGAATGAGCAAACAAAAATAATTTAAATGTATTTTATCTCCACATAATTAACAATTGTTAATAGTTTATTGAACATATATGAATCATAGCTCTTTTTATTCAACAATTGCAGGGTTGAGAATCAAACCATCCACGTTTGTGACGATAGTAGATGTCTTATTTATTGAACTTTATTTAGATTAGCATGTGATAACCATGGTCTTTTATCGATGCTTAATATATATTTTTTTGTCCTAGTTTTGAATTTACACATATTTTGTTTGAATTGTATATTCGTTAATACTTATTGGGCCATCATTTAAACAATATATATATATATACTAAAAATAAAACAAAAAGAAATATTCTAAACAATTAAATATATAATTTATTTTGTTCAAAGGAGCCTTCGTTTAAATTTAAAGTTGAAAAAAGTGATTGTTTTCAACGATTATTGAAGGAGCAGTTGATTTTCCGAGGCCACGTACGCATGGTCAGTGTCAAAGGCCATGTCCAACCAATGGGGCGGCGAGGACGGTCGCTGAACAATGAAAGTGCAATTCTGTGTAAAAGCACCACATAAAAACTGCCACGTGTGCATTACAACAAAATAATAAAAAATAAAAATGCCACGTATGCATTACAGAAACTTTTTTTTTTTTAATTTTTTATTTTAATTCCCCTCGCGTCCTTTTTAAAAGTTATTCTACTGATTATATTATTCTTCTCATTTTCATTTGTTTCCATTTTCTTTTTCCCTTGTTCCATTGACCATTTCCCATAGGCATACAAACTACGTAATTTTGCTTGTAAAAAAAAAAAAAAAGTTTCGGACCATCAATGTCTAAAATTTTATTTTAGTGTGAAACCCTTTTTTGGTTATTCAATTTAAACTTTAACATTTAGATTATAATATACTATATCATATATATATATATAGTGACGAAAATATAATTTTGGTCTCCAACTTTATTGGTTGTTTTATTTTCGTCTCTATATTTTAAGAATGTTAAAATTTAGTCTATATACTTTCATTGAATCTAAAAAATAGCCCATACGTATGATTAATTTGAAGTTAATATCAACTGACGAGACAATTTTTCTTTTATATCTCGTCATCTCTCTCTTCTAGAGTGCAATAAATTCTTACCAATGGAAGTAGTTTTGTGAATGAAAATCATTGGAACCAAACGTGACGCTATACAATTGAAAATTCAAAGGGAAAGAGAAAGTTAAAAGGAGAGAGATGAAAATTTTTTGTTTTGGGGTGTGAATTGATTATTTGGTTTATACTAAATTAAAACTACGAGATTATTTTTAAATGAATTGAAAATACATGAGTTGATTTAAATATTTTCAGCAGAAATTAAAATAAAACAATGACTAAAATACGGAGTTAAATTTTTTGAAAGTACTGCAATAAGTTCGAAATTAAAGATACAGAAAATTTGATCGGACGGTTTAGATTCGTACGTTATCTCATTAGATACTACGGCTCTGCGGTACTCCGATTGCTTGATGGTCAATATAATACTAATAGTTCTGAACTAAATTCGACATATTTATTTTAAAATGAAAATAAAATACTCCACGCGCATATGAAGCGTGTGAAGGAAACGGACCAATGGCAGTGCCATTCTTGGTTCCCGGACATATTCTGCTAATTTCTCAGGAGTCAGAACCAACTCCACATCAAAGCAGAACAGTCCAAGCTCACGCGCTGAGCTGGCGCGTGCCTTGCACTGATTTCTCCGTCTCCGAAACGCGGAGCAACTCCGCGGATTCCTTTTTTCTCACAATATTAACTAACAACTACGAACAGCTCGTCTCTCTCTCCCTCTCTCTCTCTCTCTCCGGATTCGCGCCTTGCTCTGAAGAACTTTGGTTTCGGTATCTCAAAACCCTAGGTTCGTCGCCATTTTTCTTTGAGATGAATCTCTGCGTTCTTGCTGTTTTTATCAAAAGTTTGTTTATTTATTTATTTTTGTATAGTTTTGGCTTGTTTCTGCCCTCAGATCCGCTCTCGCTTTTGTTTCTCAGCATTATCTAGTTCGTCACTCGCTGTCGTCTTTACTTGCGTTTTTGTTTGTTCGGAATTTCTCCAAGTTATGCTGTTTCACTCTGTTGAAAAATTTCTGCATCCGAACTCTTTTGTTTTCAATTCGTTTGACGGGTTGTTGTTCTTTGAAGTTTCGGTTTTCTTTTCTTTCCCTGGCCATGTGTTGGTTTTATGCGGAAATGTGATCTATTTTACTTTTTTAACGTTTGATTTGTTAGCTCTGAGATGCTACATTGTCGTTCTATTGTGTTTTCTTTAGCTCTTTGAGGATACAATATTGATAAATGGAAAGTGAATGAGGCAATCGAAGAGATAAGCCTAGAGTCGAGCTTTTATTCAAAAAGGAAGAGAAAAATTGAACGGATTCAATCCATGGTTCTTGTTGAGTTTGTGCGAGCAAAAGGCAAAAGATAAAACTAGGAGCGACGTACCTTTCTTATATCTGTCCTAGAATTCTGCTTTGTCTTTATTTATTTACATTAAAAATATTACTTGACCTTCTCCCATAATTTCCTTGATCAAAAAGAGTTGTTTCATGCAAATGGAAACCGCTGAATTTCACACCTGGTCACCGATGTTCTTTGTATTGTGTGACAATCCTGAAATTCCCATTTTTATTGTTACAGGGCGTTGAATTTCACGTCTTGTATATGACTTTGATTTGTGAAATATGGAATTAGACGAAAAATTCACGGCTAGAGGTATATAATTTCTTATTACCCAGTTTCGTTTCAATTTAGAAAGACCCGTCTCTCTCTTTTTCTGTTGTACTGTACAAGCTTCTCTTCTCATGGCATTTTAATTAGAATAGAAGAGCAAGATTACTTGATTAGACGATGTTTTTAGTAGGGACCCCATTCGATCTGACTATTCATAGCATTTTTCGAGTTTCATATATTTTGTTCAGATGATCATGATGTAAATTATGATATATTGTGCATAAAGAGCTTGTTACATTTCTTGTTAATAAGTGACTAATGAAAAGTACATTTATGTACTTTAAGTCGTTAGCAAAACTCATCATGCGTTCAATTGGCTGTTTTAATCAGCATAAATTGAATTCCTGTAATTTATGCACGTCTTAATGTATTGTTATTACAAGCACTTTATGAATATACAGACAATCTCTTTCACATTTGAGGTTCCAAATTCTGGAAGATGGTTGCCATTTACTTGAGCGACGGGAAAGCTAATCCTTTGATCTGTTGCTGCAAATGAATAACTGAATTCATTTGTAACAATGAATCTTAGGCTCAAAGTTCTAAGAAACCCTTCCATTTGCTTGAGGCAAATAAGATGCTGAAGCAGAAGCCTTTTGTAAAGCAAGAGAAAGCCTAAGACTCCTTCAATTTGCTCGGCTAATAGAAGGCTTACGCTTCAATGTGCTTGCACATTAAAGATTGAGGTAAGCCCTTTTGCTTTCAAGTGGCTAATGTCTTTTCACGATTATAAGACTTAATCACTGAAAGGTTTTTTGGTTGCAATTCTGTGACCAAAGCAAGACTGAAATGTGGGAATTTATTTTTTTTGAGCCCTATTGGTGTAATCCCTAAGGACTTCTTGCAACTCTGGTTATTTGATGATTAATACCAAGAGGATTCCCTTCCTTTTCGTGCTTGTTGGTTTCTGCCGATTGTCTCGGCAAACTTCTGAACATAAGTGCTCAGGTTGGCTTTTCTGTGGGTTTGAGTAGCTTTTCTTCAAGCAACTCATGCATTTCTACCTTATCGCGACATGTCTCTTTTTTTCCACACTCATCAAAGTTGCAAAGGTTATTGAGAGATTCTTCAGGGACTTCTTGTGGAAAGGTGCCTCGTTGAATGTTGGCACTCACCTGCAGCTCAACCTTATGGATTTCATCTCCACTTTCTGTCCTACAAATAGAGAAGATTCAAGCAATGCAAAAAATTTATTTAAGAGTGAATAATTGTTAATCCAACATGTTTATAAGCTAATCTAATTTTTTTGTTTTAGATAGTTTTTAGGTAACGTAGTGACTGTTTTTGGGTGGTGAGACAATCCCTATTGATCTTGAGATGGTAGTTCAAAGATAGATTTGTTGGATCTAAGATGCTGAGATTGTTTAGTTGAAAGTTGGAAGAGTTGAAGGGTAGTAGAGGAAACTGATGTGTATTCAAGTGCTTGTTGGACTACTGGAAGAGTTTGAGAATGTAAGAAGACAACGAGAGGCTCACTGCAAAACCTCGTAGCTTACTGTGATTGTCATTCTTGTTCAAAATCATCAGTACACGCATATGTATAGTGTGATATCTGATATGCATGCATGCACGAACGTATATCAAAATTTCTTCTTTTTGTCTGTTTCTGCCCTCTATTCCAACACATTCTACTTGATTTGGTTCTATAACGTTTATAGTTCTAATGTCATGTCTTTTTTTGTTCAGTTTCTGGTGTTCAAAGCCTTTCTTCAAGCGTGCAAAGCACTCCGGAGAAAAATGGGCACTCGGATGATGCTACGAAAAATCCAGAGCTTCTCCAAGAGTTCCTGAAATTGTGTCCAAAGAAGGAGCTTCTTCGAACTCTTGTTGACAAGGAGAAGAAAATTTTGGCATCGGCAAAAAGCAAAATGACAGAACTTCGAAGGATAAATAACAAGACAATTAAGAAGCAAGATACAAAAAAGGTTGCATCTAGCCTCAATAACCAATCGTCATCTAGAAAGCAACTCAGGAAGGCTGAAAATCCTTCTCGTCTACCAATAGTTACCGACCAGTCTTCAGATTTTGGGCATTCGAATTCCTGGATTTGTAAGAATTCTGCTTGTAAAGCTGTTCTTTCAATTGATGACACTTTTTGCAAGAGATGCTCTTGCTGTATCTGTCACTTGTACGATGATAACAAGGACCCTAGTCTTTGGCTGGTATGCTCTACCGAGTCTGGTGAAGGAGATTCATGTGGGTTATCTTGTCACATCGAGTGTGCCATTCAACGTGAAAAGGTTGGGGTTGTTGATCTTGGGCAATTGATGCAACTTGATGGCAGCTATTGTTGTGCTTCTTGCGGGAAAGTCACCGGGATACTTGGGTACGTAATGTTCCAACATTTTGCCTTCCAGTCCACATTTATCTTTTTGTTACTTCAGAAACTATTTTCTCACGTCAGTTGATGCCTCAGAAAGCTGCTTAAATTGAACCCAATGCCGGTTGACATGATTGGGGGGAACCATTAAGGTTTCCATTTTGCAGCCGTTTAGTTACTTTTGGTACTAACATCTGTTTTTATCCTCATTCACCATATCATGTATATAACTATTGTTCTGTGGATTATGCTAATGTGTAGTGCTGGAACCTAAAAGTTGTTGGCTAATAAGAGATGCAAGTTCTATGTTACGTGTGAGTTTTACATTTTCTCCTCCAACTCATGGGATTTATGTGCAAGTATATGAATGCCAACAGATGTTGGAAGAAGCAGCTGATAATAGCAAGGGATGCCCGTCGAGTCGATGTACTTTGCTATAGGATCTACATGAGTTACCGGCTCCTAGATGGGACTTCGAGGTTTAAAGAAATGCAGGAAATTATAAAGGATGCGAAGGCCAAATTAGAAGCGGAAGTTGGTCCATTGAATGGAATTTCAGCCAAGATGGCACGTGGTATAGTCAGTAGACTCTCCGTGGCCTGTGATGTGCAGACACTCTGCTCCTTGGCAATTGAAAAGGCAGACGAATGGCTGGCCACTGCTTCTAATGTGAATCCTAATTACAGAGGTTCTAACTTATATACTATTTCTTTCCTTGTAATTTGTTTAGACGTCCACTTATTATTATTTTTTTTTGTGTTTGTTTTGGCAGAGGATTCTCTTCCGGCTGCTTGTAAGTTTTTGTTTGAAGAGATAACATCTTCGGCTGTTGTAATTATTCTTGTTGAGCTATCTAATGCTTCATCAAATGATGTTAAAGGATACAAACTCTGGTATGGCAAAAGTAGGGAAGAGACGCACTCAAAAGATCCCATTTGTGTATTTCCAAGATCTCAAAGGCGAATTATGATATCCAACCTGAAACCATGCACGGAATACACCTTTAGAATTATTTCATATACTGATATTGGCGACTTGGGTCACTCTGAAGTAAGGTGCTTTACTAAGAGTGTGGAGATAGTTTCCAAAAATTCAAATTTGGCAGCCAGTTCGTATTGCAAAAGAGAGCATGCTCATATTGAAGGAAGTTCTTGTAGCAAGATGGGGCCTGACAACACTAGAGTTGTCGGGTCGTCATCTCAGTTCAAGGTTCGAGACCTTGAAAAGATCCTGCATCTTCCTTGTGATCAAGATCAGGGCTATAATGAAGGGTTTTGCAGTGCTGATGCAGAAAAATGCTGTGGAGTAGGCAAGGTGGTCAAACCGGAAACCCCAGAAGAACAGTTGCCTCCTGTTTCGCGCGATCTTGACTTGAATGTGGTCTCTGTGCCTGACTTAAATGAAGAAGTAACTCCTCCGTTCGAGTCCTCAAGGGATGAAGACGATGGATGCACTTTGCAGCAGGTTGTTGAGGCAGATGATGATGCTGCTTCTCATGACAAGGAAAAGGATGGTTTGGTGAGATCACACGGTAGCGGCGACTCGCAAACATGGACAGGCGGGAGAAGAGGAGATGCGTCTGCTGTTGATTCCGGGGTGGCATTGTGCAGGAAAAGGGGTACCAGCTCAAATGAAGAGATTCATGATTGTGATAGCACTTTGATAAATGGATCACCATTCCGAAATTCCAACGGTTCTTGTTGCTTGGATGAGAATTTTGAATATTGTGTAAAGATAATCCGATGGCTAGAATGTGAAGGATATATAAAGCAGGAATTCAGATTGAAATTGCTAACGTGGTATAGCTTAAGGTCAACCGAGCGCGAACGACGAGTAGTTAACTCCTTTATTCACACCCTCATTGATGATCCTAGCAGCTTGGCTGGACAGTTGGTTGATTCATTTTCTGATATCATTTCCTGCAAGAGGCTACGAAGCTGATTCTGCAGAAAGTTATAGGGACGGAATAAAGGCGTCGCCTTCTAACGTAGATGATTGCTGTTGGCCATATTGTAAAAGTTTCTCAATTTACATTGACCTCCTATTGTTTGCCATTCTTGTGCAGGTATTTTTATCCCATGTCACTGTCTAAGTGATGGGCTTATGCCATGGGAAAAGTCTCTGATTTCATCGATCAGCAATCCTAGAAGCGATCTGTGATTGGAGGTAATGCTTGGAGGCATTTGTTATCTCTCAAAGACTCCAATTGCATTTGAAACATTATAATTTAATCATGGTGGATATATATTA
>JAOANK020000053.1:582795-593279 GCA_026257165.2 Telfairia occidentalis | reverse complement strand
TTTTTAGGCAATGTATTGTTTAAGCTTTAGGCTTCCACAACAATGCTTCAACAAAGACATGACTAGCTGAATTGAGTATAACCTTAGCTTCCGGATTTGTTGGGCGGTTCTTACTGCGAAAAACCTCATTTTCCGAATTTGTTCATGCAGAGTTTTCTTAGTTCTAATCGTAATTTATAGTCGTTCTTAATTTTGACATCGTAATTTATGTAGTTAGTAAGATGTACAAATTAGCTATATGATACAGTAGGCCAGCTTTTCCGTGTTTCAGTTCTACTGTTGATATTGGGGTTTGGCTGTGAAATGTGCATGGAAAATCTCCCAAATTTCATGTCATTAGTTATAACTTAAAACAATACCCCCTTAAACTGTGTAGCATGTGCCATGAATCAGAGAATCAGAGAATCCAAGCCTTATTCAGCAAAAAGTGTTTTTCCATTCTTCTTTATTGTGGACAATGATTTTTGTTTTTACTTAGAAGCGATGGAATTCGTAATATTTTACTGTGAACCTTGTAGCCATGTAAAAGCAACGTCAAGATATGCTAATCTTTTTGCTTTTGGAAATTTGCTCCAAAAGATGAGTGTGCTGCTGCACTTTCCAAATTAGACCTAATCTTAGTACAGCTTAGAATAGTAACATTGATTTTTAGTTAGATTACAATTCTAGTCTTTATATTTTGTCATTTTTAGTACTTTCATCTTCATATTTTTACTTGTTTCGTTTAGTTTTCAGACATTAGTTAATATATCAATATAGTCTCAAACAGCCAAACTGAACATAACTCTACTGGTTAAAGACTGTATCTTTCTGATCAAGAGGTCATGGGTTCAAATCCCTCCACCCCCACGTGTTGTTGAACTTAAAAAAAAAATATAGTCTCCAACATTATCGGATCAAATTGTAACAAAAAGCTGACATCATATAGGAGGATGGTGTTTCCTTTGAAAAACTTTATGAGATTCTAAAATAACCATATGGCCATTGCCATTGCCATTGTTTTAAGAGTAATTTGTCTTAATAAGCCCACTTTTCTTACATCCCCTCCATTCACATTCATTGCTTCATTTTTATTATTATTATTATTTTTTTGTGTTAATTCTGGTCAACCAGACTCTTAATAGAGATTTTCAACTTTTTTATGTGCAGGATCATACTTTTTTAATATCTTCGGGAGAACAATATTTCTCCAATAAATTTTGAAATAAAAATTGGTCACTTTAACTTTTTGGGAAGATAGCAATCTCTTTTGGCTTTTTGAGATATCCATTTTTCTTTTATATTTGGATTTGCACTATTGTTCTTCTGCCTCCTTTTCTGATGATAAAGGGATGAACTTTGGGAAAGAGACCAACAGAAAGAAAGCAAGAGAGATTAGATGAAAACATTACACGTAGACTTGGGCTGGAAAGTTGCCAATTTGGAGCATTCTTTTTCAACTCTTATTCAGAAAGCAGTCTATAAGGTCTCATTGAAATCCATTTAATCAACACAATTTTGCATTATCGCCATGCACTTCCAAAAAAATTTCAACCCAACTTGAAAATGATTCATAATCTTGAAAATCATTTCGACTGAATGCTTCAACGCTTGGAACCCATAATAAGTAATCGTCGAACATATGCTTTTAAGCTTCATCTTCAATGGAAAAAGTTTAGGGATAATTTCAAATATAACCGAAGATATGCTTTTTAAAATGATCTTATTTATCGCGTAAATTAAAAAAACAAAGGTTAGGATTGTAATTTCATTTAAAGTTTTCAAGATCAAGTAGAGACAATTATTAAAGATTAGTAATTAAATTTGTAAAATCGCTTTTGTTATAATTTGCAAAAGAAACAAGCAAATAAATGTGTGACTTATGATTGGTCCTCGAGCTAATATGAGTTGTATTTTAACCATCTTCTTTATACAATTCAATTCAAAAGCTCATGAGATGGAAATCGAATTAATGTCATAAATATACCAAAGATTCTGCCACTTTTGTAATGAAGAATGAATATATCTCTGGCATTAGCCAAAAAAACACACCCCTATTTCCACTTTGTAAAGAGCCTTTATGGAGACTCTTTCTGACAATTACCATCATTTTCTCTAAAAAAAAAAAAACCCAAAGAATGTTGGTCTTGAAAAATGGATTGAAATACCAATAACTTTCATTTAAAAAAAGGAGAGGATTGAAATATAGTTTTTTTAGTTCAATAATTGCATGATTAGGAGATTGTTGATCTTTACAATAATAGTAGATGTCATATTCACTGAACTACATTTAGATTGATGGAATATAACTAGTTAAGGTATTGATAACTTCTAGTTTTCGTAATGGGTTGAAGTTTGAATCTCCTTCCTCCGTTCGTTAAAAAAAAAAAAAAAAGAAAAAAAAAAGCTCAAAGCATATTTTGTATAGTAATGATAATGGCGATGATGTCAAGTTCAGCAATTGAACCCACATTTTTGTTTCAATTTTCGTGAACATATCTGATTTCTTTGTAAGAAGAAGCTTAAGAAAGAGAGGAAAAAAAAATTGAACCCAACGTGCGATTGCAGCTGTGCGCACCATAACTGAATAACTGAATTAAGTAACGAATCTTCTTCCATCCTTCTTTTCTCTGTGAAACTCCATTTTTTCTCCTTCTCCATGAAGCTTCTCTAAATCAATTTCCACAAAAAAACATCTCGTTTGTTACTCCTTCTTTCTTGATTCTATCTTTATCAAAAGATTCTGATTCAAAGATTGAGACCCATCTCAGTAAAAGCTGAAAAATGTCAAAATTTGGATCACAAATCCACAGAGACTGTATATTCACAGCATTGCTTCTGTTGTTCTTGACGATTGTTTCGAATGGAGCAAGTGTTGGAGTGAATTGGGGAACTATGGCTACTCACCAGCTCCCACCAGAGAAAGTGGTTAATATGCTTCAAGAAAATGGGTTTCGTAAACTGAAGCTTTTTGAAGCTGATGAAAGGATTTTGGAAGCCCTGATTGGGACTGATATTGAGGTTATGTTGGCCATTCCCAATTCAATGTTGGAGATTATGAGTGAAGATTCTGAGGCTGCAGCTTCTTGGGTTGATTCCAATGTTACAACTTATTCTTATCATGGAGGTGTCAATATCAAGTTGAGTATTGAAGATTCTTGATCTCATTTGGCAATTTTTTGCCTTTGCATTTGCTTTTTGCTCATCATTTTATGCTCTTTAGGTGTTCTACAAATTTCCCACTTCATGGTTTCTATGTTTTGGATCTGTTATTTTCAAGCTGCTGCTGGTTCCTGTGTTTTGTTTAGAGTACTGCTTTTAACTGAAATGCTTTTTCTATTTTTGAGAAGAACACTAGTTCAGTCTTTGCTCTAAAAAGTACTTTTGAACTATGTGCCTAAATCCTGGTTTTAATTAGCTAAAAACTCTTCTAAACTCTTAATTGGATCGATCACCTTGTGCACAATGATTATCTGATCATTTAAATGCAAGTAACAAAATTTCATGAACCATGAGAAAGTAACAAAATTTCACTCTTAACTGATGGCCATTCCTTGCAGTACTCTTTGGTGTTGCAATCTTCTAGGCTGAAAGAGTTGAGATTTGTTGATGCATTTTGAGAAGTTCAAATACCATATTTTATGAATGTTGTTAAGTTAGCTTAAGAAGCATATTGGTTCTTTCTCTGTCCCATAAAATTCCCTTTGAAAACTGATTTTGCAGGTATGTTGCTGTAGGCAATGAACCCTTTCTTAAATCCTACAATGGCACTTATCTTCAGTTCACATTGCCAGCCCTGAGGAATGTCCAGCAAGCCTTGAATGATGCAGGGCTTGGATCAAAGGTCAAAGCTACTATTCCTTTCAATGCTGATATTTACAACTCCCCGGACTCAAACCCGGTTCCATCTGCAGGCGAATTTCGGTCCGACGTTCGAGACTTGACGATCGAGATCCTACACTTCTTATCCACAACAAATGCACCTTTCACAGTCAATATCTACCCCTTCCTTTCCCTCTATGGCAATGACTACTTTCCCATAGACTTTGCATTCTTTGATGGAACATACAAGCCCATTAGAGACGGCGATCTAACATACACTAACGTGTTCGATGCGAACTTCGACACTCTTGTTTCGGCTCTAGCGAAAGCAGGATACCCCGACATGAAGATCATAGTAGGGGAAGTCGGGTGGCCGACTGACGGCAACAAACACGCCAATATCCAAAATGCGAAGCGGTTCAACCAGGGATTGTTGAGACATGCTTTGAGTGGAGCAGGAACTCCAGCTAGAATAGGTATAATTGACATTTATCTCTTCAGCCTGATTGATGAAAATGCCAAAAGCATAGAACCAGGGAGCTTTGAGAGGCATTGGGGGATATTTGAATTTGATGGTAAGCCAAAATATGAACTTGATCTCTCAGGTACAGAAGAAGAAAAAGGGTTGGTAGCAGTAGAAGGAGTGAGATATATGGTTAAAAGATGGTGTGTTTTGAACCCAAATTTGAATGATTGGGAAGGCTTAGCTGATAGTGTAGATTATGCTTGTAGCCTATCAGATTGCACTGCTTTGGAATATGGTTCTTCTTGCAATCAATTAACTGCTCAACAAAATGCTTCTTATGCCTTCAATATGTACTATCAAGTGAACAGCCAAAAGAGTTGGACCTGTGATTTTTCTGGTTTGGCTGTGGTGACTGAAGAGGATCCTTCTAATGGGAACTGCCAGTTCCCAATTATGATTGATTATACTTCTTCTTCTTCTCCATTTCTGCTTGATGAGAGATTTTTAGATCTTCTGGTTGCAGTTTTTATGGAATTATTGGTGTTTTTGGTTCTGAAATGATTGGTGATGGACTTGAGAAAGAGGACTAATTAGTTGAAACTGAAGTTCGTTGTTCATCAAAAGTTCTTAATGTTTTTGTTTTGAGTGTACATTACTGGTTATGACAGAATTCTTCTTTTGCCAAATGGCTGCTTATGTATAATAGATTGAAATCCTTGTTTCTCAACTTTCCCTTTATTTATACCTTTTAAAATTCTTCTGCTTTGGTCCTTTTCAGTATATTCTGTTTTTTTCCTCCTCGAAAAAAATATTTTTACAATGATATAATATCGTCTATTTTGACTTTAAACTCATGTCATTTTTCTTTTAGTTTTTACTCAATTAAGATCGTCTATTTAAATAAAGAATCATAGAGACTTTCCTCAAACAATTATTCATATTTGAAGAACGACTCCTATTTAGGTGATCGTCTTCTTTTTTTTTTTAGCATGTATATTTCTTTTGAGTTTAACAATATGTGGAGTGGGGGGATTCGAACCCATGATCTCTTGATCAGAGAGATATGTCTTTAACTAGTTGAGTTATGCTCAAGTTGACTTTAAAGCATATTATTGTACAAACACATGAAAAATAGCAGGCATAAACTACTCTTTGTCACACCCAAAAACAAAGTTTCGCCAAAATATTTCATATCTTATGTATTATCAATGATTTTCTCGAACTTTTAATCAACTCGAGATTATGTCAATATCTCTATTAATATATGGCTTAGAACATTAGTCTATATTATGTCATTGTAATTTTTTTTTTTCTTAAAATGAAATGTGAATTAAATAGGAAAATGATTTTTAAACGTAAAGTTAAAGGGAAAAAAAAACCACAAAGCTATTTAAAAGTACAAAATCAAAGTAGAATATACATACATGTTTATTAAACAAAAAATGGAACATTTCATTTTAGCACTTTTTTTTTCTCTAATTTGACCCCCAAAAAAAGTACAAATAGGGTTAGAAAGATTTTAAACAGTAAAAATTTCCAAATCAGTTCAACTTTACGAGTCAAATGGTCACTTATAAGTGATAATTTTGAGATATTCTATTCATTATCAACCACTATTTTAGGATATAAGAAAAAGTATGCCCCACCACCCCCTTCTTCCATATATTAATCAAAAGCTTATACTTTTAAGTTCAAGTCGAACATAACTCAATTGGTTAAGACAATCTGACCAAAAGATTATGAGTTTGAATTCACAAAACAAAATTTCAAAGCCAACCCGAACATAATTCAATTGGTTAAGGCACTCCAACCAAAAGATCATGGGTTTGAATTTCCAAAGCAAAATTTCAAGGTCAAACCGAACATAGTTCAATTGTTTAAGATACTCCAACCAAAAGATTACGAGTTCAAATTTTCACACCTACGACCTTCTTATTATTGAACTAAAAAAAAAGGTAAAATCCCAATAAAAGAAAGGAAAGAGAAGAAAGAAAAAGAAAATTATATTTGGTGGTCATTTTTAGAATTTCATTAAGATAAACCGTCAGAGCTGTTGTGTTGGTTTGCTTGAATTAATATACAACAAATAAAAGGCTCACTATGAAACAAGTCACCAACAAATTCACGGTCATAATATATGGTCTCAAATCTTAAAAGGTGGCAAATATTTATGGTGCCGAACTCTTAGATTTTATGCAATTAATGCTATTTTTTTTTTTCTTTTTCTTCCTGTTTTTTTAGTTCAATATGGAAAAATGAGAATTCAAATTTTTTTTTATCGACGATATATACTTAAATCAATTTGTACTATGCTCAAATTGACAAAAATAACTAAAACATTAATAATTTCTTTTAGATCGAATGGTTGAATCTTCATTTTTTATATTTTTATATTTGTAATGTTACCTTCTAAGAAAACACTCGATTTTATTTTATTTTTTAATAATAAAATTTAATTTAATTGATTTTTTTAGTTCAATAATTGCAGGAGTAGAAGATGAAATGGTACTTGATTTTTTATTTAATAAGCTACATTTGAATTGGTAACATTAAAATAAGGTCAATTCACATATTTAATTTCAAATATTATACTCATTACGTGACAAGGTTTTCTAGATGCAATAATGTTTATTCTTTGTTGATTTTCAGGGAATAAAATGTTAATTTATTTTTTTTAAAAAAAAATAAGAACTAAATGTTCGAACCTAACCTCCTTTTCTAATTGTTAATTTATAGCTTAAAAAAAAAATTTAACCATACAAAATATCCTTATACTTTGTTAAAAAAAAAAAAAAACTTCTAATCTTTTAAAAGTAGTAATAATATCTTTTCACCTTTTTAAAGTATTTCAAAAATACCTTTCAAGATAATTTTTGTTGGATATTTGACATAAAGCTAACGTGGCTGCTAACATATGAATTACGTAAATATAAAATTCCTTATGTGGCCGCTTAAGTGCAAAAATGAAGCGTTGCGTTTATTTTTATCTATTTTTTTAGATGTTGATTTTGAATTCCTAAAATGTTTATTTTATTTCAAAGCTTCATAAAACGCTGCATTTTTTTCACTTAAGTTACCACACGTAGACTGTTCTGTATCACGTAATCAATCTGTTAACAACTATGTCAGCTTTCTGTCAAACATCTAATAGAATTTGTTTTTAAAGGTAGTTTTGAAACACTTAGCAAATGTTAAGGATATTATTGTAGCTTTTGAAAGAATAGGAGTGTGTTTTTGCAACAAAGTATAAAGTATATGGATATTTTCTATAATTAATAATAATAAAAAATGCTTAAAGATGAGATGGTTTTTTTTTTGGGTGGTGGTTTTAAAGGTTCAACCTAACTTAAACACACATGAGGTCTCAAAAGAGAGATATTAAATGAATCTGCCTACTTCTTAGTTTGCCTGGTATATATTTTTTCTTTAAAAATAAAAGGTAATAAATTGCCAAAGCTCCTTTTTCAAAAAAAAAAAAAAAAAAAAAAAGTGCCAAAGCTAGTTGTAGTTTGAGTCATTATTAACCTTAATTTTGTATTATTGATGAAAAAGACTATCCTCCAGTTAACCATAAACACAATATGCCATTTTTTATCAAATAATTTGTCTATAATTCAATAGGATCATCTAATATTAAGAAATAAGATTTTATTTTTGTAAACATAATTCAAGTTCAAATCTTTTGAATTTTTTTTAAAAAAAGTTTAATAATTAACTTATTTACATCACATCAAATTATTTAACTTAACCACGTCATGACTCTCTTTGTTTTCAATGAAAACTAAAGAAAATTTGATAGCTAAATCCAAAATAATTATGCTAGCTTTTTAAATGTAATCTATATGAAATTTAGAATAATCAATGATGATTCTCTCTCCGTTGTAATGAAATTTGAAGAAATATATGTAAAAGTGGGTATGATATTATTAAGGTTCATTGTTATTTTTATTTTTTGGTAAAAAAAAAAAAAAGTAAAATTTACCGCTTAATTTGTCAAGTTGTATCAATTTGTCTCATGAACTTTCTTCATCAAATTGGACCCCAATTTAATCATAACTCAATTATTTTTTTTTAGTTCAATAACATGTGGGGTGGGGATTCGAACTCATGACCTCTTGGTTAGAGAGATGCTTTTAATTATGCTCGATTTGACTATAACTCAATTAGTTTTTTTTTTTTTTCCCTTGAGTATATAACCAAAAGCAGTAAAAGAAATTATGTGGTAGTAGAGATATCAACATGAAGGTGTCGTGTAACCCAAGACGGGTGGTCTTCAACCCAAATACAGTTGAATAGATGTCGTCTGACATGAATTACCAACGAGTTTGCAACCTCATTTTGACTAAGCCTGGCATGAATGATTCCCTCCACATTCATATTTCTACATTTAGCATTTATCTCATTCACAATTAACTGGATCTCATTATCAACACTTTCGTCTTCATGGATAAGGCTCTAGACTACAAGTGACTCAGCTCTCCCCAACACGGTCGTATACCCGCTTCATGTGCTAAAGTGAGACTCTTGTTAAGGGTCATCGCTTCAGCAAGTTCTACCAACCCACACAGATTGTGTGATTGTTCCGCTGCTAAGAGGACCTCGTCGTGTGTATCTCGAATCACAATTCTAAAACCTGCTCGACCATTAAGAAACGTTGCATCTATATTGATCTTATAATGTGGTGAAGCTGGGAGATTCCATCTCTTAGTGTCACGAGAGAGATGTGTGAATGAGTGAATTCACACCTTCTCGGATCGAACCTGGATTAAATGACTTTGACCAACCTTCCATTCTGTAGCATAAATCTCAGCTAGGGAGATGGAGTCATCAAGCACCGTATACTATTGTTTAAATGTTATCATGTTTCGCCTATTTCAAATAGCCCACAAGGCTATAGTAAAAAGTTCCAATTCCTCTTTGCTTTAACTCGATCTTCAATAGCCAATTAGTTAAAAGATGAGTAGTAACTCTCTCTCATATTAAGAATATCAATTGTTACCGAGATCATCAATTATTACGGAAGAAAACATGTTAGGAATAATATAATATTTAATGTGATTTAATAAAAATTTATTAGTTAGCTAAAAGAATAAAAGCAAACTAGATTCTATTAGAATGCAGGTTGGAAATTGAATTTGTGTAATATATACGTTTGAATTTGTAAAAAAAAAAAAAAAAAAAAAAAGTTAATAAATACCTAAGTTTGTTAAATGTCTTTGGTTTATAATTGGTAAAAGTTAATAAGAAGTATAAAATAATATAAAATTTTATAAATTTAAGTTTATGTAGCCAGATAATTAACACACATTCATAATTTTAAAGCAAGCAAATCTATGTACCTAAAATAATGGAAGTTCTTAACTCTATAAGTTACACAAACCAAAGCCCTGGTTGGAGAATTCAAATTTGTCTTTAATATGTGATTAAATTGTGACAAAAATGCTAATTACAAATACATATTTTTGTATAATTTTTATTTAGTTTATAATTGATAAAAATATATAAAATATAAGTTTCATATCGATTTGAGTTTGCGTAACTTATGGATTAACAAACTAATAATTGGATGTTGAACTCAAAAAAAAAAAAACAAAAAACCAAAAAAACAAACGAACTAATAGTTGGAGATAAATAATCTACAAAACCAAATATATATGGTCAATTTTTTAATCTAAAATAATTTATTTTCATTAAATTAGTTTTCATAAATGGTCTAAATAGTTTGAGATAAATAAATCACAAAATCAAAAATATATATAGAGAGAGAGATATATGGTCGGTTTTTTAATCTAAAATAATTATTTACATTAAATTAGTTTTCGTAAATGGTCTAATAGTTTGAGATAAATAAATCAACCAAACCAAACATATGGTCGATTTTTTACTGTCGAGTTTGAGTGAATACATAAAAATAATTATTTGCATTAAATTGGTTTTCATGAACCACCTCTCCTTACCATTAATATTAGTACTTTCCTAGCTAATAAACATGACATTTATCGGTTTTTTTTAATTAAAAAATTTGTAATCTCATGATTTTTATTTTTAGGAGATATATGTCTTAGTCAATCGAATTATATTCAAGTGGGCATGAACTTTATTGGTTCATTACGAAATTTAATTTTCCTGCGTAATTTAAAAATATTATGAACCACATGATTTAATTTTCAATTAAAGAAAAAACAAAACATTTAAAACTACAAAAAAAAATTAAGAG
>JAOANK020000053.1:558633-570820 GCA_026257165.2 Telfairia occidentalis | reverse complement strand
AGTCGCTAAGGAGTGTTCGTGGGTTGGGTTGGGTTGAGTTTTATGAAATTTTGGACACAACCCAATTGTTCGAGTTGACAATTTATATAACCCAAACAACTCTTGTTCAGTTATAAATCTAACCTAAACCAACCCATTAAAATTAGGTTGGGTTAGTTCGGTTCCATCGGGTTGTGATCAAAATTATACTTTATAATTGTTATTTAAAATTATTTAACTTTCAAATATTTATTTGATTAAATATGTTAGTAGAATTCGATTGCTTGAAAATGTCGAACAACTAACATAATTCATACTATTTTTGTTTTAGATTTAAAATGATTTTGAACTAGCTAGAACTAGAAAGGATCTTGAAGTAGAAGTAAATATTAAACTATTAATAAATTTATAAAACTTATAATTTTATATTATCGTGAGTTGAGTTGGGTTTGTTCGGTTCAATATAGTGAACTCAAGAACCGAACCAACCCAATCGGATTAGGAAAAAATAAACTCAATCTAACACAAATTAATTTTTAACCCAAACCGCATGAGTTGGGTTGGGTTACTCAGATTTTTCGAGTTGTCGATTCTTTTGAACGCCCCTAATCTCTATCATTAATTTGTGTGATTAAGAAGTAAAATGTAGAAAAAAAACTTGAAATAATAAAAATTTGTGTCCATATATATAACATTTGAACGCCCATCAATCCAACATGTGTATTAAGCACAACAAATTAAAACATAAAGACGAAAATAAAAATTTTAAAAGTACAAAAAAGAAATTGACACAAATGTGAAGATAGATAAATGTGAGATAGAATTTAACCTCACATTTAGATCAGAAATGACTTTTTCACCCTTTCTCCTTCAAAATTCTCCTATTCTTAATTATTGTCTAAAAGCAAATCTTGAACAATAATAAAACAAAATCAAACAGGATCCCTCTCTGTTCTAGTTGAAAACAACACTTTTTTCAATTTTCAAATCCAAACTAAAAAAAATCAACCACTAGGGCCTCCTTGAGATTGAAAATAATAATTAAAAAAAAAAAAAAACCCTAATCCAATATGAATGTGGGGGAAAAAAGGAGCAATGCATGGATGAAAAATGTATCCCATTTTCACTCAAAGCAAAAAAAAAAATGGCCAAAAAGGACAACAAGAACAAAGCTACTTTTGTATTAAGATTGACTTTAAAATCACCTTTGTTGGGTTTTAACCATGCTTGTAATCATAACTAAACATTATTAATCCCATTATCATTATTGAATTGGTAACAATTGTTTCTTTGTCTTCTTTGAGGGAGAAAAAAAAAAGAAAAAGAAAAAAGAGATGAGATTTAAAGATTTAATTAAATATTAATTTATTATAGAGAAAAATACTTCTTTAGTCTGAGTTTTGGGTTGTTACTTTTAACCTCGAGTTTTGAGTTTAGTTTTTCTATTTAGTCTCTAAGTTTCAAAATGTTTCACATTTTTACTTCTGAATTTTCACTAATGCTTACTTTTGGTCCCTATCGTAATAATTATTTGTAATATTTATAGAATATTGATGGGTTTGTTTAATATAAATTTATATTATTTATATGCTTACATAGAAAAAATATTATTTTTATAATATTTCAATAGGTAATGTGACAAAAACACTAGTGATAAATGAATTCTTTACTAACATTTTCATCATGTTAGAGACCAAAAGTGTGCAATAGTGAAAACTTAGAGATACAAATACAACATTTTAAAACTTAAGGATCAAATGGAAACTAAATTCAAAACTCAGAGACCAAATAAAAACTAAACTTAAAACTTAGAGTTAAAAGTGTAACATTTTGAACCTTAGGGACTAAATGAGAACTAAACTCAAATTTTAAGGACCAAAAAATATTTTTTTTCTTTATTTTATATATATATATATATATTTTGAGGTCAACAACATGTGGGGGTAGAAATTCAAATCCAAAACTTTTGGGTCGGGAAAATATGTCTTAACTAGTTGAGTTAGATTCAATTTGGCTTATTTATTATATATTTACTTAATTAATAAATAAATTCCCACTAACCTTTTTCTAATTACTAAATCTCCACTACTTTACATATGCTTTTGAATTGAAATCAAGCTATTGCAAATGGGTGTGAGTCTCTTTTGAACAAAAATTATGGTGTTGTTAGTATGATTGTGTTCATTGTAGGATGTTCATTGCAAATTGGTAAAATTGTCCCTACAAAAAATGTAATTTATTATGATTTTTTCTTTGGGATGTGAAGCACAAGTACACTATTGAGGGAATCAAAAGAAAATGGAATGGTAAAAAAAGCAATTGATTTTTCCAAAAGAAATAAAAAATAAAAATAATGTACATCTCCAATTAGATTTGATCTTCTTTAAAAGCATAGAGCTTATGAGATTCGAATTTTAATTTTTTAACATAAATGTTGGGTGCTATATTTAGATTCTCGTAACATTTTGACACTTTGCTTTTTTTTTCCCCATAATAATTTGATTCTTACTAAATTAGAAATAATTTTGTTTATCTTTTTTCCATTTTTAGAAATTATAAAAAGAAGATAAAAATTTTAGCAAAATTTAGTTCCGATTAATGAATATGTGTATCTTTTTTTTCTAAACGCATTAATCATCATGTCAATTTAAATAGAGGACTTATGTATTTAGAGAAAAAAAATCAATTTTAACCTTTAAACTTGTCAAGTTGTATTAATTTTGATCCTGAACTTTCAATTTCATCAAATTTGACCTTAATTATCTATTCAATTTTCGCTAATTCATCCATTAATTTCAACAAAAAGTAATGTGAATATTTTTTATAAACCTACTCATTTCAATATAATAAATCATTGCACAAAATTAAGTTTGATTAATGCACAAATTAACTCATGTTTTTTAATATATATATATATATATCATTCTACCTATTTTGTTTCTTATATATGTCTCATCATCATTGGCCACATATAAGAATACTTTTTATAATGATATTTTGAACAAAAATTTATTAGAAGATAAAAATTGCAACATTTTTTCAAGTTTAAAGTTAAAATTGTAATATTTTTTCAAGTTTGAAGTTTAGATTACAGCACTTATCGAAGTTTGAGGTTTAATTTGATGAAATTGAAAGCTTAGGTGTAAATTGATTCTTCTCCTTTTATTTTATACAGTTAAATTTAATGTCAAAGACTTAATAATTACATTTCTTTTGTTTTCCTACAAACTTACACATATATTTTAAGTATAATAATTAAAATCGTTGAGAAACATATAAAAACGAATATATATGTATATATCTTATTTATCTTTGTTAAGTTTTAATAATAAAAAAAGTCTTAAACAAAAAAAAAAAAAAAAAAAAAGGATAAAATAACACCTTGTTGAAATTTAATTGTCCAATTCATACGTAAAAGTCAATCGATCTTTATTACTACTGACTTTTGTGGTTATTGTTGGGGCATTTTGTTTTGGGGAGGAATAGGTTTAAATCCATCTTCAATCCCATAACTTTTATTTGCACTAAAAAAAAAAATTAACTTTTATTTATTTAGATTGCTATAATTTAAAATATTTATTTTTAGTTCAATATCACTAAGATGAGAATTCGAACGTTCAACATTATAGTTGATAATTGACTTGACCATTTAAATTATATTCATGATCGTTTGAAAATGGCTATTTAAAAATATGTAGTTTTAATTTTTGTTTATTTTGGTACTATATACTTTTAAAATGTTTATTTTAATTTGCGTATTTTTAAAAAGCATCAATATTTATAAAATTCTAACAAAAATTTATACACAATAAAAATTATTTGATTCAAAGTTATGACTATGTTTCAAAAAATTTATTGATGATGGTGTTGTGCTATTTTAAAATTAAAATTGTGATGGAAATACATGAACTAAAATAGAAGTTCTAAAATGAATAAGAATTAAAAATAAATGGATGGAAATGAATATTTTAAAAGTGTAACATACAAATCTTGCCATGATGATATAATTGGAACCTAAATTAAAAAAAAAAAAACTAATTTTTTTTTTAGAGAAATTTAATTAGCAATTTCCAACTCCAAGTTTCAATTTCAAGAACTCTGCAAAATCCCTCCAAACAAACGACAGAAGGATTTTAAAAATCTAACTCAACCCAAGAATGGCATTGGGATACTGATAAAATCATGGGGAATCCAATTCCAATTCCAATGGCTGTTTTTGCAGGATTGGAGGGTGAATGGGTAATTTGGGTGGTAAAATGAATTTTTTCTATCGTCACTTTCTCGGTAACCAAACAGAAACAGTAAAGAAACAACTGTAGAAGTTCCATAAAAGAATTCTCAATTGTTCTGCTAGTAATAGGCAGAAGAAAATAGCTTAAATTTAACAAGTTTTTTTTTTTTTTAATTACTCTTGTGTTGTGTTCTATCAATGGCGGAAAATTCCAATTTAGGTCTAAATTAACCCAACTCAACTAACATAGTCGGAGAATATTCTGACTTCAATTTTTCTCAGAAAGAGGGACCCATTTGGTTTCTTTTCAAAAAAAAATTCATCTTATATAATTTTTTTTTCTCTCTCTCTCTTTTTTCTCAAACTTCTGGTGGTGGTGACTGGCGAACTGGTACCTGCAAAAAAATTTTTTTTGAGGTGGGGGAGGCAGAAAATGCCATACAAGTTATTCTCTTGATTCGAGGAGCTCTGTTTGTGCGACCATTTTCATGGAGGTTCATTTCCGAGTTGAAAAGGAGAGAGATCAGATTCAGATCGAAACCTATCGTCACAAGTTTCATCTGGATTTACGTCCATGTCTGACTCTGATCTTCTCTAGAAGTACACAGTTTCTTACTCAATAGCATGCTTTTTTTATAGGTTTTTGAAGTTCAATTCCTTTGTTGCCTGTCTTCTTCCTCGCATTCTCATCATCTCTGGGAGTTCAGTTCATATTCCAGGTCTCTCTCTCTCTCTGAATTTGTACTCTGGTTTGATTGCAGAAGTTTGGTGCTGGTTTTGAATATGGAGTTACTTTTTTGGTTGTAAATTGTAATCCGAAGCCTTCCAGTTGCTTGTTTATGAAGATAATCGCAGATGTTGCTTGTTCTATGGTTGTAATGTGCATCGATTTTGTTTTCAGCTTCGAATTTGCCATGTTTGGCACTTTTCTTCCACCAGATCTGTGGTTCAGACCTCCATTTCGATTGCTATTTCATCGTTTTGGACTTTTTTTTTTTTGTGGCTTTTTTTACTTTGTCACAAATCTGGATTTCCCGCCGCCATACTCTTGAAAATGATGAAAAAAGGCGTTTCTTCTTCTTCTTCTTCTTCTTCTTGAAGCTTAAAAGACTTGTTTGTTTGTTTTTTCATGGATTCTAGCTGAAGTTTCTTTTTAATTCATGAATCTGCATCTCCCCACAAGCTTCATAGTACTGTTCTTGCCTTCACATCTAAACAAGTTTGCTAAACTGAGCTTCAGCTTACAAGGAACTTCAATTGAAGGCTCTGTACAGAATGCCATTGGAGTATGAAATTATCCCGTTTTTCTTCCATTTCCTCTTTTTTTTCCTCATCTTATTCCTTTTCCCTCTTCTTCTTCTTTTTTTCTTTTTTTCTACATTTACTTCCATCAACTTGGTTCCTTGTAGCCTTCCCTGTTGGTTTATATCGTACTGTAATTTTTTTTGTTTCAATCTGGTGTTTGCAATTTTAAGCTTCTATTAGTTGATGGTGGGTTCATAATTATGATTAAAGAGTTCTATATGAATTCCTTGAATTCTACATGCTGAATCGTCTTTCCTAAAGAATGAAGTTGTGACTGCAGATACACCATAAAGTTTGCTGAAGAGAAGTTTCTGATGTCTCTTAGAAGCTAGGAAAGATATTTAGGCAGAAAGAGCTCTCTCACACACCATGTTCTGAAATTATCCAGCCACCTTGATTCCAAGCATTTGTCATTCAGATCGTTAAGCATCTCACCATGCTAAAGCAAATACTGAGCAAACTTCCTCGGAAGTTGCAGAAGTCGGAGACGACGGAATCCGCAACAAATGATTCTGGCAACAGTACTTCTCGTTTGGGACATGTATTCCAGTGTACAAATGTAGGGAGTGCTCTCTCGAGTAAACTAAATGTTGTGAAACGTGTTTCTTCAGCAGTTTTTCCTGCAAGCATTGCAGCAGGAGCAGAAGCAGTGGATCCCCATTTGTCATTCAAAGAAGTTCCAAATCCACAGAAGCAGAACCTGTTTATCAGTAAATTGAACTATTGCTGTGAGGTTTTTGATTTGAACGATATGGAGAAGCAGGATCTTAAACGTCAGATGTTGATAGATGTTGTTGATTTTGTTACCTCTGGATCTGTAAAGTTCACGGAGACAGCAATTTCAGCAGTGTGTAAGTTGTGTACTGCTAATCTTTTCCGCGTGTTCCCGCCCAAATCGCGCTCAACTTCAACTGGCGGTGAAACGGAGGATGAAGAACCAATATTTGACCCAGCTTGGTCACATTTGCAAAATGTGTATGATCTACTGCTTCAGTTTGTCAGTAGCAATTCTCTAGATGCAAAGGTGGCCAAAAAATATCTTGATCATTCTTTTATTGTGAGATTACTTGACCTCTTTGATTCTGATGACCCCAGAGAAAGAGATTGCTTGAAAACAATCCTTCACCGCGTTTACGGGAAGTTCATGATACACAGGCCATTCATCAGGAAGGCTATAAGCAATGTCATGTATCGTTTTGTTTTCGAGACCGAGCGACATAACGGAATTGCAGAACTGTTGGAAATTTTTGGGAGTGTGATCACTGGATTCGCATTGCCATTAAAGGAGGAACACAAGACATTTTTATGGAGGGTGCTAATTCCTCTTCACAAACCAAAATCAGTCGGCATTTATCATCAACAATTAACATATTGTATTGTACAGTTTATAGACAAGGATCCCAAGTTGGCCAGTACGGTTATAAAGGGACTTCTAAGATATTGGCCTTTAACAAATAGCCAGAAAGAGCTGATGTTTTTAAGTGAAATTGAAGAGGTTTTGGAAATGATCAGCATGGTTGAGTTCCAGAAGATCATGGTCCCTCTCTTTCGGCGAATCGGATACTGCCTGAATAGCTCTCATTACCAGGTATATTTGCTACTTCATTACTTGCTTGCTTGTTTCCAAGGGTCTGATTTTCGTTGCTGTTTTCTTTTTACTGCATGTCACTAAATTTTGCTTGCTGATGGCGATGCTTATATTATTATTGTATATATTTTACAAGCATTGAAGAGAGCTTCAAATGGGTTCATTCCTTAATAAATATGAAGAATTAGGAATGTATTTCCAAGTTGCAGCGTACTAGATCTAGTCTATGTTGATTCAATTTGACTGTCGTTTTGAGCTTTTAGCTGAGTTCTGGTTGGTGCATCTGTTTATTTTTCCAATTCTTTTAGGTGGCAGAGAAAGCTCATTTGCTTTGGAACAACGAACACATCATCACTCTTATCGCACAAAATCGGCAAGCGATCATTCCGATCATCTTCCCAGCACTCGAACGGAATGCACAAAAGCACTGGAACAATGCTGTACTCAATCTAACTTTAAATGTGAAGAAGTTGGTTCATGAGATGGACGAGGAACTTGTGCTTGCTTGTCAGCTTGACTTGAAGGAGGAACAGTCGAGGTCGATTGCAGCGGCGGAGAAGAGGAGATTGACATGGGAGCGGCTCGAGAATGCTGCAACTCCACAGCCCATGTCGACGAACGTTTCGTTTCTGGTAGAACCGGCAACATGTGCAGTTGCTGGCTAATCACTTAGAAGTGAAAGATCAAGTCAACAAAAGGATGGTAGTTTTACTTGCAGTACTGGGATCTAGTTCTTCGATTCCGACCCAAGTTTTCGATTCCACTGCAGAAAAAAAAATGTCTCGCCGAGATGCGATAAACGAGTTACGGTTGATCTGATCAGGTCCTGCTGAAACTTTCTGTACAGGTGTGCTGGGTAAAGCAGCCTCTTTGGTTGCCATAGATTTGACGAAATCTGTATCCTTTATCAAACAGTGTGTTTCTTCACTGTTTTTCATATCTCATTAATAATGGGATTTTGTGCTTTTGAGTTCCATTGGGAAGCATATTGAAGGCTTCAGCTTTGAGCTTGTTTGTTCTTCTCAAAATTCAATGTCAATTCTGTGTTCAATTTGCAGAAACTGAAGAGTTCAAATTCATTCATCCATCGGATTCCAATCCAAACAAGACGATGAATCCCCATTTCTTAGAAATGGGGATTGGGACGGAGACGGAGATGGAGATGAGGAATGTTATCCCCATCCTTGCCTCTAACCTTGTTTCCGATCTCGAAACCATAGAATAAAACATGAACTTATGTTTTTTGCTTGTGGTATCATGTGCATTTTAATGTTTCAATCCATACAACATGATATGAATGAATCTATGATATTTAAGATCAGAACCGTCCAATATAAATGGATGGTTTTGATTGTGAGAGTAGGGGAAGTAGGGTACTGTGCGGAACAGGGGATTATTGAAGGGTAACAAAACCAGCTAATTTCTGAACTCTGCATTGGCCTACGCCTTACCTGGAACTGTAACTTTGGCTCTTTTTCCAAAGGACGATAGATTGTACAATAATTGTGTTCTTCTCGCCACCATTTCACCGACAATATAATTTTCTTTCCTCACCCACTTTCCCCCTCTTTCTTTCTTTCTTGCTTCTTAAATTTTTACCCCTCATTTTTTCAAATTTCAATTTTAGTGGGGTCAGTTTGGTAATATTTTCATTCCCGTCTTTTTTTTTTTTTAATTCAACAACATGTGAGAGTGAAGATTTGAAATTTCGACATGTTTTTATTAGTTGAGTACTTGGGTTGGCGAAATAATAGGATTTGAACTAATATACTCTTGTTGATAAATTATGATCTATCTAATATCCAATCTTTGATTTCAATCTTATTGAACTTGTAAGATTTTTTTCCTTAGTTATTTAGTTTCTGAACTCTTAGTTCAATGACTTTAAATATTTATTTATATGATCATATGAGGACCCGTTTACCATTATGTATGAATGGACTATTCTATTTGTACAAATAATCGACTAAGTCATATCCTATATATAGGCTTATTCTCCAAATGGGGTAGGGCCAAGCCTTTGGGTTGTTTAAGTAGAGTGGGTGACAAATTGACTATAATAGTACTCCGAGATATAAACCAGAGCAACAAATGTCAAGCATACAACGATGCCACCTGTTTTCATTTCGTGGAAGTCCCCGATGCAGGAAAGAAAGGGTTGTAGATGTGACACGTTCTACTTCTTATTTAGAGAGAGGTGCTCAAATCGTTCGTATTGGGTCGTTCGTTTTTTTTTTTTAAGTAACCATTTTGACATTTGGATTCTTAACTTCTAAAATGTCCATCTTAGTCCATGAACTTTCTAAAAATAATTATTTTGGTCATTTTTATGATTTTGTTACTTAATATTTGTCCATTTAATGCTAGTCTAAGCAAATCTCAGTGGCTCATATACATGACCAAATCATTTGTTAAAAGAAAAATAATAGTTTGGGCGAAAATGATTTTTTTTAAAGTTCAAGACGAAGATAGACCTTTTATAAGTTAACAGACAAAATGAAATCATCATTGAAGTTCGAGAATCAATATGAAATTTAAACCTTATTCTTTCATATATATCCTCAAACATTTGGTTTGATTTGATTTTTGTAAAATTGGACCAAGAATAAAAATCAAATAGAAAAAATTGATTTCACTATATATTTGAAAACATAACATCATAATTACGAGGTGAGAATTCGAACAAACAGAAGTAAAATACAATGTGTTTTTTTTTTTTTTAAAAAAAAAGAAGATAAAATTGAACCATTTTAATTTATACTTTTTTTTGGAGTTCAACAACATGTGAAGTTGGAGATTTGAACCTCACGAGCTTTTAGTCGAGAAGATATACCTTAACCAGTTGCATTATGCTTGGTTTGACAATTGAGACAATCCAATTGATTTGATTTTTACCCATTTGATAAAAAGGAAGAACAAAGTCTTGGCCCTAAGTAGCAAATGGTTTCTTTACCTTTTTACAAAGGGGAAAAAATCTTTACATATATACCTTAACTTCTTTTTCAAGTTTCATCAATTTATTCCACTGCAAGAGGGATCATCACCTTTGTGTAAAAGAGATTCCTTCAATGAAAGAAATGGTTGCATTTTTGCCACCCAAAAAAATCATGAGAGGAAGAAAAAAAGAAGTTGATAAGTCTTTTCAATTATTTTAACCAAAGATTAAAAGCAGTTAATTAAATGAGTCAAATTTTTTTAGTTCAACGATTGCAGAGTTGGAGATCCAACCATCGACCTTTGCAATTGTAGTAAACGTCTTATCCATTGAATTATGAATGAAGCGAAGTTTAGATATGGATAAATTGATAAATTTTATTTAAAATTAAAATATAAAGATATGATTTGTAAAGTTAACTATGTGCAAAATATAATTTATAATTATCACTAATTAATACTATCCACTATGAGCATCATAACAAGAATAATTTATTCCCTTGTGCTAAGATGATATGCAAAATATTCTATGAATAAATAAAGAATAAAGATAGGATTTTTTTTTTTGTTTAAGTATTGATAAAAAAAATTATATTCTAAAATTATGATCAATCGCATGTAGAAGACATAATTTATGTAATCTGACTTTTTGTAAGACTTTTATGGATAAACCATTCCTTTGAAAAACTATATATCCAAAATCATTTTAGGATTTTTTTTTTTCAAAAATCATTTTACGTGTGTAAAGACAGGTTGTGTTTTCAGCAAAAAAATTTTATTTTTTTTTTAAATAAAAAAACCAAAATTCATTCAAAATTTTCTATCACCATGTTTATTACATACATAGTTGACAAGATAAATATTTAAAACAAAAAGTATCTTAAGTTTAACATATTTTCAAACATTATTTAATATTTAGATCAACAGTTTTTTAAAAAAGACTACTATAATTAATAAATACATAGAGGAATTAAAAAAAAAAAAAGTACATTCTAGCTCCTACTTGTTATTTCTTGGATGTAGATAATTTTTAGTGATCTATTTCTACTATATTTAACCTTAGATTTTTTTTCCCTTTAGAAACGACAACTTGAACTTTTAAAATTTTTATAATTTGGTTTTTGAGTTTTTAGAATATTTATTTTGGTCTATAAATTTTTAGAGTCATAGACCTTTAAAATGTCAATTTTAATTCTTAAATTAAAAAAAATAATAATCAAATTGGTTATTATCTTTATTTTATTTTTTAAAAAAGTATTACATCTTCGAGTATATTTATTAACCTACTAAAATGGCTCTGTATTAAAGTTGTAAAGTATTAGGCATTAAGAGGCTAGATGCAAGAATCAAAATGATTATTTTTGAAAAATGAAAAGATTAAAATAGGCATTTTAAAACTTTAGAGAACAAAGTAGTTATATTTTAAATTTTTGTAACTAAAATGAAAAAAATCTTAGTTTAAAACTCATGGCTCCTAAAAATTTTAAATTATTTTATTTTGATCTTTGAACTTTCAAGTTTATTTTATTTTAGTTCTTCAATTTTCAAAATGTCAATTTTAGTTTCTAAACTTTAAAAAATAATCATTTTAGTTTTAATTTTTATTTAAATGTTAACAAATTAACAACATAACTTTAGGTATGAGATCGATGTATTAATATGAGTATATATTCAAACTATATAAGTTCAATATGAATTTTAGGTAGAAAAGTAATTTAACGATGACAAGAATAATTATTATATTTTTAAAAAGTCTGTCTACTCAACTAAATCGCGTAAAAATCCAAAGAAAATAATTAATTTTTTAAAATTTCAAAAACTAAAATAATGAAAAGTTTAGGAAGTTAAAAGTAATTATTCACTATGAAAGCACTGAATAATTTTGATTTAAATTTTATTTTGGTCCCTTAACTTTCAAGTTTATTTTATGTTGGTCTCTAAACTTTTAAAATGTCTATTTTGGTTCTTGAACTTTCAATTTTTTTCTATTCTAGGCATTAAACTTTTAAAATGTTCGTTTTGGTTTCAAAACTTTCAAAAAATAATTATTTTGGTTCTTATCTTTATTTTATTTTTTAAAAATTAATGATATAGTTTCAAATATATTAATAAGTATGTTAATGTAAGTATATATTTAAGCTACATAAGTT
>JAOANK020000053.1:534558-552624 GCA_026257165.2 Telfairia occidentalis | reverse complement strand
ATGTGATTGTTCCTGACTTAGGTTGATAGATTAGTTTATTTATCAATTCTTAGGCAACTTGTTTCAATTGGTTATTTAATTCCGCATAATTGAAATTTATATCGATTGATCAATTGAAATTTAGATATATTCTCGAACTACAATAGAATTTGAGTTTGAAATATATTTAGGATAATTCCCCAAACAATTGCACCATTAGCAATTATCCACTTAAACAAAGACAACCACGAACAATTATTATTCATTCACTCTCAACCACATTAATACTTTTGCGCTCACACTACTCGAGTTATTCTTTCATAACATATCCTTTTATTCGATAGAGTTTAACCATATATTACTGTATTAGCTTAGACGTTTTTCATTTTATCTCTTATAATCCTTCTCCTAAACGAAAATATCATCAAATATCTTTCTTAAACAATCATCCACTCATTCATTCTCCAACAAATTGAGAACTTGTTGACCCAAGTCCCTGGCTAGAAGTCTATAAAAGCAAAACTATAGGTTAAAGGTCCAAAGTGTACAAAATTATAAAATTGTAAGAATATGTATAGAGACTCGTTATGATTGTTATAACAAGTGATATTAGAGCACGTTTCAACTTTTGTGGGATAAAATAAAGTTTTGAATGGAAACAAAATCCTTCATTAGTTATAAATAGAGAAGATTTATGGTATATAAGTAAAAATAATTATCTATATTTATATAATTAGATTTGGTAGATGAAATAAAAAACAAAGTCGCGATAATTTCGTTCTTGTTTATTATAACCAAAAAAAAAAAAAAACGAAAAATTGGGTCCTCATTTTATAAATCATACTTCGTATGGAAAAACAGTACAATTTCGCTTTTCCAGATTTCAACTTTTGCCCTTTTCCGCTGAAGCTACAAATGGACGTTGACGGTTTACCCGTCCTCGTTAAAACGTCAATCCATTCAGGGGTATAACAGTAAATTCGTTCTACTCCTCAACCGTTTTAATTAAAAGGATAAGAAAAGTTTGCCCCAACCGTTCCCGCCCACGCGCGCAATTGCACTAAAGGTCCATAATGTAATTTCAGAACAGTGGATCCTAACTGCCAAAACTCTACCTGAAAAATTTTCAATAATGTTCGCTTAAATCTCATTTTAACCATTTTGTTTCCTTTTAACTTTTAAAATGTCTATATTAGGTATTGAGCCTTAAATTTTATTTTATTTTAGTTTTTAAAATTTTAAAATATTTATTTAAATCTTCGAACTTGTAAAAAATAACCATTTCGATCATTCATATATAACTTTATCATTTAATATTTACTTGTCAAAAGTTCATCTTCAACCTATGTAGCTTAAATACTTATTCACATTAACATGTTAATATATATATCTAAATTAGTGCCATTTATTTGTTAAAAATAAAATAAATATAGAGACAAAAAATTGTTACTTTTTGAAAGTTTAGTGATCAAAATGAAATAAACTAGATTGTTTAGATACTAAAACGAGCTTGTTGAAAATTAAAAGACTAAAATGAAACAAACTTGAAAGTAATGATGTGTAAAATTGTGAAGGAAAGTATTCTTGTAGCTTTAGAAATTTTCCTAATCCAAACAAGTCAGGTGGGGTTCACTCCCGTAGAGTACAGCTTAATTGATTAAAGCATATTTTTCGAATAACAAGTTGTTCGAATTCTCATCAGCGCATAATGAACTCCAAAAAGTGGGGCCCACTCCCGTTTACGGAGCGAGTAGGGATGAATATCATACGCGCGAGCGTGAGATTGGGAATAATGGGTTGAGGCTTGTATTTTTTGTCCTTCCCGCGGCCATTAAATGATCCTGCTCAGCTTACTCTGCTTTACAAAGTCTGCAACAGCTTAGAGAGGGAGAGGGAGAGAGAGAGAGAGAGTTCAACAAACAAAGACTTTAAACACAGAGAGAAGGATGAAGGAGCCATTAATGAGGAGCTCAACCACCCATTTTTAGGGCAATATTAGTTCACTCACACACAGAAAAAAGAGATAAACGACGCCCCCAAATTCACCAATGTGACAGTCTCCTCTGTCCTCTTCAACCATTTCAACTCTCTCTCTTGCTGCATTGTCTGTTTACCTTCTCTGGTTGAGCTCATAGATCTCATTCCCCATGTGGAACACGGCGGACAACGTGTTCGGTGGTACGGCGTCGTTCAGGGAGGACGGAGAGGACGAGGAGGCGCTCCGGTGGGCGGCCCTCGAGAGGCTGCCGACGTATTCGCGTCTTCGTAGAGGAATTTTCAAGAACATTGTTGGAGACACCAAGGAGATTGATGTCACCGAGCTCGAGGCTCAGGAGCAGAAGCTTCTTATCGACCGGTTGGTTAGTTCGGTCGATGATGATCCTGAAATGTTCTTTCAAAGAATGCGACGGCGCTTCGACGCGTAATGAACTCTCCCTCTGCTTTTATGTGTTTACTGCTCTTGTGTCTTGAGAAATCGTGTTTGGTTGATGGGAAAACATATAGGAAAAACAAAAACCTAGTCTGATAATAACATACTTTTTAACTTATAACCGAAAATGATTTGTGATTATTGGGTAGAATGTCATTTTCTTGCTTCATGGAGCTGTTTTTCACTGATTTGAGATCGTGTCGAATTGAAGGCCGTCAATCATCATACAGCAATCTCATAATGCCTGCCAATTCCCTGTTTTCCTGATGAATTTTGCTTTATCGCTGGCTTTGGAATTTGTAACTTTTATGAATACGGTACTACTGCTATCACTAAATTGGTTTACATTCTCTCACGTTGTTGTTCTCAGAGTTGATTTAGAGTTTCCAAAGATTGAGGTTAGATTTCAACAGTTGACTGTAGAATCGTTTGTTCACGTTGGAAACAGAGCTCTACCGACTATTCCCAACTTCGTATGCAACATGATGGAGGTAGCATAGAATTTACTCTGTATCTATAACACGAGTACGCCATTTTTTTTTCTTGTTAATCAACTATGGACAAATGCCTTAGGTTACTTGATGTTTGTAAATATTGTGCCAGGCAATTCTAAGGAAACTGAAAATATACGGCGGTCAGAGAAGCAGGTTGACCATTTTAGACAATATCAGTGGAATTATCAGACCCTCCAGGTCAACTTCCTAGTTCTAATCAATAGTAGAGGTTGAGTCTTTGATTATTTTACTGTTTTTAATTTTGACAAGATCCTCTCTTGTAGATTGACTTTGTTATTGGGTCCCCCAAGCTCTGGAAAGACCACTCTTCTTCTAGCCCTTGCTGGCCGCATTGGAAGTGATTTGCAGGTACCGAATAATTGAAACTCTGCACTTCACTGTAAGATTAAATGTATCCCCTGTCCTAGAGTATTCTACTGAAGTAACATCTAAGGCTAACTTCACCGTTATTTATTTATTTTTTTGACTATTTATTCTTAAATCTTTGGTCAGCTATCAGGGAGAATAACATATAATGGACATGGCTTCAACGAGTTTGTTCCGCAGAGGACAGCCGCTTATGTTAGTCAGCAGGACCGACATATTGCAGAAATAACTGTTAGGGAAACTCTTGATTTTGCAGGCCGTTGTCAAGGTGTTGGATTCAAATATGGTAAGTTATGAAAAATCTTGCATTGTGACAGCTAATACTACTCTTGATATTTATTTGAACTGTGACAGACATGCTTATGGAGCTCGCAAGAAGGGAAAAGATTGCAGGGATAAAGCCTGATAAAGATCTCGATATATTTATGAAGGTATGTGATCCTTTATATATATTGTTCTCTTCTGTCTACTTTTGTTACTAACTGTATTTTGACTGCCAGAATTATATTAAATGATATGAGTTTGACTGGTATGGTAATTAATTACTGTACTTTTCTCTGTAGTCATTGGCTCTAGGGGGTCAAGAGACCAGCCTTGTGGTAGAGTACATTATGAAGGTACATACAAGTTCAAGATGCTTTTCACACTGATATATATAGAAGTTACAACCTTGGTCCTGCTAAATTTCACCTATTTATGTATTATTGGCAACATTCAAGATATGATGACCGAACTTCCATTATTCTTAACTAAGTCGCTTTACTTTCCATGATCTTGTGCTTGAGGTAAAAAGATACAATTAACATTTTGGTCAGTGCAAGATTTCAATTATGAAGTTTTATTTGTGAAAGGCTGGTAACTCTGTTTAGTGTTCGACGTGTGGTTGTCACTAGTTAATTAAAAATAATGTAACTCATTAATTCAATGTAAAATTTTAAACAAGCATAAAGGTTTTCTAAAAGTTTTATTCTTATGCGTTATTTCAATGCAATACTTTGAAGTCATTGCTCCATACCTGAAGTATTGATATCTGCGAAGATTTTAGGGTTGGACGTGTGTGCTGACACATTGGTGGGAGATGAAATGCTCAAAGGGATTTCTGGGGGACAAAAAAAGCGCCTTACGACTGGTTTGTTCCACCCACCTCTTCGCAGATGAATATATAAATTTGAATATTGATGATGACAATGTGTGACTTCAGGTGAATTACTGATTGGTCCTGCTAGAGTTCTATTCATGGACGAGATATCAACTGGGCTTGACAGTTCAACTACCTACCAAATTATCAAATATCTTAGGCATTCTACCTGTGGACTTGACTCAACCACTGTCGTTTCTCTGCTGCAGCCTGCTCCTGAGACCTATGAGTTATTTGATGACGTTATACTTCTATGTGAAGGCCAGGTTGTATATCAGGGACCCAGAGCAGCTGTTCTTGATTTCTTCTCAGCCATGGGATTCACCTGTCCCGAGAGAAAGAATGTTGCGGACTTCTTGCAAGAAGTAAGCAAGCAGAGTAGAGATTGAACTGCATATTCCCTATCTATTTTTGCTAATTCCTTTGTTTACTCACTGATGACTTTAGGTTATATCAAAGAAGGATCAAGAGCAGTACTGGTCAGTTCCTAATCGTCCATATCAGTTTATCCCCGCAGCAAAGTTTGCCAAAGCTTTTCGTTTGTATCACATTGGGAAAAATTTGTCTAAAGAATTGGAAGTACCTTTTGATAGACGTTATAATCATCCAGCTTCCTTGTCATCTTGTCAATATGGAGTAAAGAGGCGCGAGCTTCTTAAGACCAGTTTTTCATTGCAAAAGCTACTTATGAAACGAAACTCATTTATCTACATTTTTAAAATTATTCAGGTAGTAACGAAGTTGTTCTGTATCATTTTTTTTTTGTTTTGCATTTTATATGTTTTGCATCTTCTTAGAAGATTGAATTAAATTTATCTGTTGTTAATGCTGTATCTGTAAGCTAGGATAAAACTAATTTATGCAGCCATGATGAACCTAAAAATTGTAGAATGAAATTATCAGTAATGTTGTCTTCATTGTTTCTATTATGCAGGTTCTCTTGGTTGCGCTAATTACAATGAGTGTCTTTTTCCGGACAACAATGGACCATGGCACAATTGATGATGGAGGGCTTTATCTAGGGGCACTCTATTTTTCTACTGTTATCATCCTTTTTAATGGATTTACAGAGGTGTCAATGCTGGTGGCCAAACTTCCTGTACTTTACAAGCACAGGGATTTGCACTTTTATCCAAGCTGGATTTATACTCTTCCTTCTTGGATCTTGAGTATTCCATTTTCACTCTTGGAATCTGGTTGCTGGGTTGCAGTCACGTATTATGTAATTGGATATGATCCTGCAATCACTAGGTAAGTCGTAAAATTGTGTATTCCTTTTGAATTTGATGAGCTAATGATAACTATGTTGATATGGGTGGACTTGATGATGGATTCCTAATATGCAGATTCTTGCGACAATTCTTGTTATTTTTTTGTCTGCATCAAATGTCTATAGCACTCTTTCGCCTCATGGGATCATTGGGCCGTAACATGATCGTTGCCAATACCTTTGGATCCTTTGCTATGTTGGTTGTCATGGCTCTTGGAGGATATATTATTTCAAGAGGTTGATAGTGCATATTTTTTTTGTCAATGTATCAATCCATGAATTGTGCATGTATCACATCTGTTCCTTCATCGTAACAGATCGTATACCAAGTTGGTGGATATGGGGTTTCTGGTGGTCTCCTTTGATGTACGCCCAAAATGCTGCATCTGTAAATGAGTTTCTTGGGCACTCTTGGGACAAGGTAGTATTCTCGTGCCTAGAGCTCTTTTTTAGGTCCACTATTATAAGATGAAAGATTGAATCATCGACCTCTAGAATGGTGATAGGTGCTTTATATTGCGTCTAGAACTGTTAAATATCCTAGATGGGCATACATTTTTAATGATGCTGAACTTGTTTCTTTTGCTCTTTTGCTCTTTTGGTTGTGTAGAGCGATGGAAACAGTACAACCATGTCACTAGGAAAGTCTTTACTGAAAGCACGCAGCCTTTTTACAGAGAGCTATTGGTATTGGATTGGTGTTGGTGCTTTGCTAGGATATACAGTGATTTTCAATATGCTATTCACTTTATTCCTGGCATACCTTAAATGTAAGCAATCAGTTATAAGTTGATTATATTATTTTACTTCTGGCACTATGTTAGCACCAGAAGATTCTGGAAGAAGATTTTCTTAAAAAAAAAATGTGTTTCTAAATTATTTTTGACTGATTGGTTGCTTCACCTTTTTTTTTCCAGCTTTGGGTAAAAGCCAAGCTGTGGTCTCCAAGGAAGAACTGCAAGAGAGAGAGAAAAGAAGGAAAGGAGAAACTACTGTTGTTGAGTTGAGACATTATTTGCAGTATTCGGGGTCGTTGAATGGTCTGAATCTGATTAAGCTGTTTGAAAAACTTAGTATTGTTTTCCTTGGTCATTTGTCAAGTGCTGCCCTACTAATTTTATATTTTCACCATCTTAACTATTTGGCAGGAAAGTATTTCAAACAGAGAGGGATGGTACTTCCCTTTCAACAACTTTCTCTGTCCTTCAGCAATATTAATTACTATGTTGATGTTCCTATGGTAAGATTTGAATCCATTTCTTTATTCTTGATTTTGGAAATTTCTTGACTGTTTATTATCTGATTTAAAGTCTTACTTCAGGAGCTGAAGCAACAAGGGATAACAGAAGACAGATTGCAACTATTGGTTAATGTTAGTGGATCTTTCAGACCAGGTGTGCTTACAGCACTACTAGGAGTCAGTGGGGCTGGGAAAACCACCCTCATGGATGTATTGGCTGGTAGAAAAACTGGTGGGGTCATTGAAGGAAGCATACATATATCTGGTTATCCCAAAAGGCAGGATACATTTGCTAGAGTTTCTGGTTATTGTGAACAGACAGATATCCACTCCCCATGTTTGACCATTATGGAATCACTTCTCTTCTCTGCTTGGCTGCGATTACCTTCAGATGTTGACTTGGAGACACAAAAGGTACAACTCGATTGATTATTTCTTTTAAAGTTATTATGGTGTGTAATTAACATAATTTGATACTCGAAGCTTTATATTCGTGCAGGCTTTTGTTGATGAGGTGATGGAACTTGTTGAGCTTACTACACTTCGTGGGGCTTTAGTTGGTCTACCGGGTGTTGATGGTTTATCGACAGAACAAAGAAAAAGATTAACAATTGCTGTTGAACTTGTAGCTAACCCATCCATAGTGTTCATGGATGAACCTACGTCAGGGCTGGATGCTAGGTCTGCTGCCATCGTCATGCGGACAGTGAGGAACATTGTCAATACGGGGCGTACGATAGTATGCACAATCCATCAGCCCAGCATTGATATTTTTGAATCCTTTGATGAGGTAACTTCCATTTTTCTCCAGTGCAAGTTTTTTTATTGCATCCTCCTGTCTCTCTTCTCTGCTATTATCATATCTTGTGAACTTTCAGTATCTTCAACACTACGATCTACAATCTGCACAATTACTTCTATTCATGTATCTCTTCTGTTTTTTCCAACTGGAAAAAACCTGCTTTCATTTTTCTCCCCATTTATCTTTGTATGACTTAACTATATGTAGATGAGTAATAGTAAGCCATCATCGTATTGGCGCTTTTTATGCTTCTTCCTCTCAATTGTTTATTTTTCATTTGTTCTGTCACTGCATGAAGACTTCTTCTCCGTCCATCCACTATTTTTTTATGTTTTTTTCCATGATGACATTCTATGCTGCAGCTTTTATTAATGAAACGTGGAGGAGAACTCATATACGCCGGTCCATTAGGGCCCAAATCTCGTGAACTTATCAAGTACTTTGAGGTAAAAATATTTATGGACGTATCTCTTTTAATATCAACCAATTGCTAGAAATTTGTAGATACATAATCCTCAGATGCCCAGTATTATGTTATTTAGGCAGTTGAAGGAGTGCCAAAGATCAAATCTGGCTACAATCCTGCTGCATGGATGCTTGATGTTACTTCTGCAGTTGAAGAAAGTCGTCTTGGAGTGGATTTTGCTGAAGTTTACCGGAGATCAACTCTATTCCAGTAAGCATCTGTTCATTCTTTTATTTTCAAGCAGATACCTTTTCTTTATCTAATTAGTTCACTTCTTTCTGTTTCAGACGCAATCAAGACTTGGTTGAAACCCTGAGCAAGCCAATTAGTAATTCCAAAGAACTGAGCTTCCCAACAAAGTATTCTCAGTCATCTTTTAATCAGTTTTTAGCTTGCCTGTGGAAACAAAATTTGTCTTACTGGCGGAACCCACAATATACGGCAGTGAAATTCTTCTACACTGTTATTATCTCATTGATGCTTGGAACAATATGTTGGAAATTTGGTGCCAAAAGGTTTCTCCTATAATTTTTTTCTGTTTATAATAGTATGCCCTTTTAATTAGACCTTCTTGCTTTTATTTCCAATGCTATCTCAACCAAATACTCATGTTACGATTATTTTTAGTTTCTACATGGTAATCATTTTCATTGTTTTCTCCTCTCACAGGGAGACCCAACAAGACTTATTTAATGCTATGGGATCTCTCTATGCCGCTGTTCTTTTCATTGGAATCACCAATGCCACTGCCGTTCAACCAGTTGTTTCAATTGAGCGATTTGTCTCATATCGAGAAAGAGCTGCTGGATTGTATTCTGCATTACCATTTGCATTTGCACAGGTACTCCTCTTGATATGTGTACCCTATTGTAACTGACTTCCTGAAAGTTGCCTAATGCATTATTTTTCATGCATAGGTTGCTATCGAGTTCCCCTACGTGTTTGCACAGACGGTTATTTATGGCGCCATTTTCTACTCCATGGCTGCATTTGACTGGACAGCTTTGAAGTTTATTTGGTATATTTTCTTTATGCATTTTACCTTGCTATACTTCACTTTCTACGGAATGATGACAACAGCTATCACACCAAATCATAATGTGGCTGCCATTATTGCTGCTCCCTTTTATATGCTTTGGAACCTCTTCAGTGGCTTCATGATTCCTCACAGGGTAATTACTGTGACATCTCATTTTTTTTAGTTGTTTGGCATCACAATTTTGCTTGATAATCCTACATTTCGTTCAAATAAGCTAGTAAGCTAGTAGTGAAAGAAACTAAAGCCCAAACCAACTGTAATATTCATTAAGAATGTCTCGTTTCATGCTTCAATCATTCGAGAGGGTCATCAATACTCTCCCCTATTACAACAACTTATCTAATCTTTTGACTTTATATAATTACGTTTAGCTGTAATTAGAATGAGTCAATGTAGCTGCCCAAATTGACGCGATTGAAGAGACCATTACTAAATTTGAAGGATAATTTCATAAATACTTATAGAGGTAGAAATGACATCTTTTCTACTTTATTTCCCTTGAAAAAAACACAGCTCTTCATCCTTATATTCTCTTTTACCTCTCCTCACATTTGTGTAAACTATTGGTGGCTTACCATTACTCATCTCAATTCAGTCAAATGACAATAATAGAAGCATATTGGTTTAAATTTTATTTTAGTTCATAAACTTTCAAATTTGTTTCATTTTGGTCTCTGAACTTTCACAATGGTTGTTTTGGTTCCTGAACTTTCAAAAAGTAATCATTTTGGTCTGGATGTTTATTTTACTTTTAACAATTTGATGACATAGCTTACATATATGTTTAAGCATATTAATGTAGGCATATATTTACGCCAACATAGACTGAAAATGAGCATTAAATAAATAAATATTAGATGACAAAATTGTATAGCAAGAACCAAAATGGTTACTTTTTAAAAGTTTAGAGACCAAAATGAACATTTTAAAGTTTAGGGACTAAAATAAGATTTAAACTAACCATCTTTTGCTTTTGCTATATTCATTTTGAGCTTACCTAATGTTGCTCTACTTCTTTCAGAGAATCCCTGTATGGTGGAGATGGTATTATTGGGCCAATCCTGTGGCTTGGAGTTTATATGGACTCCAAGTATCACAATATGGCAACGATAATAAACTGGTAAAGCTAATAGATGGAACTAAGTCGATAGCGATACACGACGTACTCAAGCAAGTTTTCGGCTTTCGACATGATTTCCTGGGTGTAGCTGCCATCATGGTATTCGGTTTCTGCTTGTTTTTTGCCACGATCTTTGCTTTCGCAATAAAATCCTTCAACTTCCAAAGGAGATAAGAGGTTTGATTTTGCATAAACAAATTCATAAGTTAAAATAATGTCAGAGATTATAGATCCTGTATAGCAGTTATGTACCATCTTTTAGATCACTCACTATACACTTCTAGGATTCGTTTATATAGAAAGTAATAATAGATTCCTTTCCACAAAAACATTGAAGAGTATTTATCTGGAGGAAATGAAATATTGATTGCCTTGTAAAACTCTCTCCTTCCAATTACTTCAATGACACCAATTCTTAGTTCTTCTTCTTCTTCACTTCATAATGGCTTCTTGAACTGGCATCGTCGTCAAGTAGTTTCTGTTTCAGAGTTTTTCATCATCATTTCATGAAATTAGGAAGCTACAAAAAGAGAAACCGAAGAACACTAGTGAGTTTTACAGACTAGGAGTTCGTCTGGGTTGAAATAATGGTCGTCATTATGGGACGGGCTTCTCTTTTCTTCCTGTTCTTCGTCGTCATCAATGATTATGATTGGTATTTTGGAGCTCTGAAACTGTTCTAAGCTTGAAGTTGGGTGCATTAATGGCGCCTTGAATGGAACATTCATGTTGGCCAGTAGTTTCTGTTTCAGCTGAGCTATTATGCTTTTGGAAAATTAGAAATAAACATGAAAGACGAGGAGAAGTGAGTTGTAAACGTACTAGGAAATTTGCTGGGATTTTACTATGCTCATCATCAAGATACTTCTTTATTGTTGTTCTTAACATTTCTAACTCAGCAATGGTAAACTTACCAATCAAATCTTGTGTTCGAGCCACCTATCGCCAATAAAGGACAAGATTAAAAAGGTTTATTTGGTAAACTTGTGTCGGTATAAAACAAGTTTCTCATCCCTACAAAATGTTACATTTTTACCTTTGAGTTTTGAGTTTTTTTTCATTTGGTCTATAAATCATAAATGGTTACACTTTTAACTTTGAGTTTTGAGTTGAGTTTGTATTTGGTTCTTAAGTTTCAAAATGATTCACACTTTTACTTTTGAATTTTTCACCAATGCTTATTTTTGGTTCTCGGCATACTAATTATTGGTAACATTTACATAAGGTTGATGGGTTTATTTAATTATAAATTTTTATTATTTATATGTTTGCATAGTAAATATATATTTTTTTTAATATTTAAATATGTAATGTGGCAAAAACACTAGTAATAAATGAGCTCATTACTAATGGTTTCATCATGTTAGAGATCAAAAGTGAGTAATAGTGAAAACTCAAGAATAAAAGTACAACATTTTAAAATCTACGGGCTAAATAAAAACTAAATTCAAAATTTAAGAATCAAATAGAAACTAAGCTCAAAATTGTAAAAGTGTAACAATTTAAAATTTAAGGACCAAATGAAAACTACACTCAAACCTTAAGGATGAAAAGATATTTTCCCCAAAATAATATTCATGAATACTGGACTTTTTAGGTGAAATTAAAGACTCTCGTAAAGTCTAAGGTTATCATATGCATATGTCAAACCGAGCATAAGTTAACTGATTAAGGCATATATCTCAGACCAAAAGATTGTGGGTTCGAATTCCCACCTCTACGTATTGTTAAAACTTAAAAAAAAAAAAAAAGTTTCAAAAACCAACCCTAAGGACTGGAGAATTGGCTGGTGGGTGATGTTTCATTGAAAAAAAGAAGTCCCAAAAGACAGACCACCACTTGCAAAGAAAATCATCAGGCTCCCTATGAATGCCTGTAAAAATTTGAACACCAAAAACATTTCAACCTAAACAATAATCTGCAGAGTTCTTGGTTTGATTCTTTTTTGCTTATTTTCATTACTATTTGTGTTCTTACTGTGTCCAAGAATTGAATCCATTTTGCTTTCGGCTCTAAAGAATCTTGCAGCGGAATGAAACTTCCTCCTTGGGAGATAATCGTGTATGTAAATTTCCAGCCTTTCCATTTCCACAAACCAACCAAGAGGCAACAAAAAAAAAGTTAGATTATAAATTTGATCCTTAAAATTGTAAAATTACGTCTTCTTAATCCTTTATTTAACATTTATGTGACATGTTGACTATATTATCTAAGAATTCACTTCAAAAATTAACATGTCACAAGATTCTTACCATAGTACATAATTAGCGTACCATTAATTATTTAAAAAATTGACGGCAAGAATCTATTGGACACAAAATTAAAAGTTTAAAACTACCTGAACTAAAAGAAAGGAATTAAAAAGAATCAAAAGAAATGTAAAGAATTGAATATTGTAGAAAGAAAGAAAGAAAGAAAGAAAGAAAAATGCATACAATATTTGGGAGGCAGAGTTGTGATCATAATTATTCTTTGATTTGAAACTTGGTTTTGCAGAAGCCTTCCATTTTGATCCCATTTTGCTCACAAATCACAAACTTTGCAAAATCTGTCGAAGATTATTATGAATAATGAAATTAGGCTCCCAAAACAAGAACAAGAAATATAAAGATATAATGAAAATTAAGAACCTCAAACAAGAATTAACAAGAAGAAGAAGCTGTGAATGTGATGTGAAAAACTGTCGCCCTTATATATATATATATATTTATATTCTTTTTATTTGTAAATATTTTATTTTAGTCTCTTAAATTTATATAATTTTTTTTTTGAAATACTTTGTGCTCTCCTCAACTTGTTCATGATTAAATCGATCGGTTTTAAGAACTTATAAATTTCATCTATGGAAAGTTTTCTTGCTAATCCATCATAGCAAAAGGTTCTGTCGCTCATGACTGATATGTGTGATTCAAATTATGGATCTTTTTCTTTACCCTAGTAATGTTACTATATGTTTTAGTCTTGAATGTTTAGGTACTTTTTTTATTATTATTATTTAGCTCTAATGTTTAAAAGGTTTCGGTTTTGTTTTTTATGTTTCAACGTTATTCTTCAATTATAACTCTTTTTATTAATGTATATCTAAATATAGCTGATCAATTGGTTAAGGCGTATACACTTGATCAAAATGTTAGAGACTCAAATTCTCACGTTCATATGTTGTTGAAAAAAAAAACTCTTTCAATTAATGGATGCTAAATAAGGAGGGGAGTAATTAAGTCCTCTAAAAGAGAGAAATATACATTTACCCTTAATATTTTATGTACTATAATATTATAGACGATTTACTGATAACTATATAGCTTAAAGTCATATTTTAATTATCAAATAAAAGTAATTTAAAGGTGTCAACTGATCCTTATCCACTCTCGAGTACTTAAAAAAAAAGAAAGACCTCAACTCTAGAATTAAAGTGTGAATATATTGGTCAATCTAAACAAAACTCCAACTAGTTAAGACATATCATCGACAAAAAATTTAAAATTCCGTAATTTTTTCCTCCACATATTGTTGAACTTAAAGAGTGACTATATTGTTTATTAAATAACTAACATGAAGTATTAAAAAGGAAAAAAAAGAATATTAGGGTTATTCTTTATAGATATTGCTGCCAAACCATATATGGATTATTTTTTTTCTTTGGGAAAAAACACACATTTAGTTATATATATAAAAAAGATAATTTGTGTTAGCTGTCTTTGGATTATTCATTTATTTTTTTGTTAAGGGTTTCCAATATCCTTACCTTTTTTTTTAAGTCATCCTATAGCAAATAGTCACTACTTTTTGTCTATGCTACTTCAATTCTATATATCTTTTTCCTTTATTTTCTATTGTCTTTTCTAATTAGGAAAAAAAAAAATACCCATTTAAAATTATTCAAAATAAAATAAATACCCAACTTCAAATTTGGATCCTCAACACATATATCTTTGTATCATTGTGTGGATATATATAACTTTGACACTTAATAATTGATCTTATAGAATTTAGACAATATCTAAATTCATAAAAAAATATTAAAATATGAGATTCCAACTTTGCAATAAATAAATAAACAAAACTCTAGTAGTGTCGTTTATTTCAAAATTCTATAATTGGTATATTGAAATTCGTGAATTGAAAATAACATTTGAACGACTTACATGTGAGGAGAGTACTGAGACAAAAATATATGAATTAGTAAAATTCTTATCTTCGTTTCCTACGACGACTAATTCAAATAGTTTAATAAACTTGACGATTTAAAAGATAGTGTCGTTTGTCGACACCATCAAAAGACAGAATTTCAAACATTTTCTCTTTGTTTTGAAATGTGTTATTTTTTATTTATTATTTTTTTTTCAGTGTAGGAAGAGAAGGATTTGTAGGGAGAGTACTAGAATTTTGTTATTTGGTCTGCCTTTAAACAAAGGAAGCAAATCATATAAGGTCAAATTGGTGGGTTATTCCATAGAAACACTTCACACCAAAACTAAAACTTCAAAATAATTTGATGTTTTGATGATGGGATATTGGTGGACCTTTGCCTGTTGGTGTGTCTCAAAATATGCACCCAAAAAAAAAAAAAAAATCATCTCAAAGTCTTTTGGTTGAATATTAGGCTATTTCAATGTGACTAACTGAAGATGATGGTTGTCATGTTTAAATGGATAATTTTATTTTTTTGGGTTTAAATCTCATTTCGGTCCCTAAATTTTTAAGTTTGTTCTATTTTATGGTCCCTGAACTTCAAAATGTTCATTTTGGTCCCTGAACTTTTTGGTTTGTTCCATTTTAGTTCATAAACTTTCAAAATGTTTTTTTAGTTCCTGAACTTATAAAAAATAATCATTTTAGTTCTTGGTATATATAATTTTATCATCTAATATTTATTTGTTTGACGTTTGTCTTCAACTTATATGACTTAAATACATACTCACATTAACCTATTTATTCATATATTTGAAGCTCTGTCATTAATTTGTTAAAAATAAAATAAAGATAAGGACCAAAATATTTACTTTTTAAAAGTTCATGGACTAAAACGAACATTTTTTAAAGTTCAAAGACTAAAATAGAACAAATTTGAAAGTTCAGAGACCAAAATTGATATTTTGAAAGTTTAGGGACAAAAATAGAATAAACTTGAAAGTTTAGGGACCGAAATAAGGTTTAAACCATTTTTTTTATACATAGTCAAACACTTTTTTCTTTCTCTCGTCTCTAACTTTCACACGATCGAGTTTTTTTTTTCAATCAACAGTTGTGAGATCAGTTCTAATAACATTGTGTAGTTTTAAGTTATGTTACCAACTCATGCAGATGAATAATTTTATCGAAAAAAAGATGTGAAATCTCAATTTCAAAGATTTTAAAATTTTAAAAAATAAAATAAAAAATCAAAGTTTAATTATGAACAAGTGAATAGGAATGAGCCCATTAAAAGAAAAAGTAATTTTATACAAGTACTTAATTACCCTCAAATGAACTAGATTAGTGATTTACTAAAAAATATATGTACCTACCTATAATAAATGGATCATATTTTCTATGGATGATTTGACTATTTCAAATATACTAACGGAGAACAAAGTTTTTCTAAAACTATATTTTATTTTGTCGGTCAAGTTTCTTATAATCTCTTATACTTGTTGGGAGTAAAAATCACCTCATACACGACATGGCGTGTAATAGTCACGTGACTTGGCAATGGGTGTCTCAAAAGGCGGTCGAACCTCAGGTAGTAAGGTAAAACCTGAGGAGCTACCTCTGACCTCGGGCAGCAAGAATCCTTGAGGTAAATCTCGGCCAAGCATACACCGACCTCACAGGCAAGACAATTGCACCCACGTCTTGGCTCTGGAAAAACTACAAAACTCAAGGAAGAGGTGTGTGAGAGGAATTTGCCTGAACGCCACTTCTATACTCCGGTCGTGGGAGTTAAACCCACGTCCTAGGTTGAGAGGGAGTGGAGATGCCTGCTTCAGGTGCATGGACAGCTATAAAAAGAGCCAGATGACTCGACCAAAGGATAAGCAAAAAAATCTTACTAAAATTCTCTAAAGTCGAACTAGGGCACATCTAACTTGAGCATCAGAGTGTACATGCAAAACCTCACACCAGAACTAGATCATTGATAGGGCACTTTGGCCCTCCTCAACATAACCTCGATAAAATTCGTGTAACAACAACACTCTTTTTTAACAATAAAATATTATAGTAAGAAAATCTAATTTCAGTTTTAAATGCCCACTCATATCTAAAAATATATGCATATATACACAGACCTTGTTAATAATTAATATCATTCTATAAGAGAAATAAAAAAGCAAAGAAATTTGGGGCCAAACATCTTGAACATAATCATGGAATATAAGAAAGGAGATGTGCTTTGTGATTAATAATATTATGATTATTCTATGCTCTTCTGTTTGGCATGAAGAACTTAAAATGATTGTCAAAATTTAAGCTAAAGTTTGTGAAAGAGATGTCCGAATTATGAGTACGTATCTATAACATGAGTGACGCTTATTTTATACATTTACATGATCGTAATGCTATATTTGCATTTGACTTAATTAAACTAAAGTCATTAAGGTTTGAGAGAGAGTATTATTTAATAACGATAATAATATGAGATAGCACACATATCACCTGGAAATATATTCTTATATGCTAAGACAATCACATATGGCCAAAAATACAATTCTTTTCATATCAATGATTGTTCGTAAACAAGTTTGATAATAATATTAAGTGTCTTTTCAAAGATATTTAATAAATTTATATAATTAAATCTTTATAAGAATCTGGATTTAAACTCTCGATCTTACTTCATATTAAATTAAATATGATATATTGATCGATATCGCATTGACACAATTAATATTAAAATAAACTATATACTAATTTACTTTTAGTCTACTCTCATCTTATTATATGTTTTATCAATGAATTTATCTACATAAACCTATCTTTTTTTTTTTTCCAACACAAATTAATAATATAAAATAATTAAGGCAAATTAAGTCTTATCTTGTCCAAATGTGGTTAGTTATAGACAACAATAATCAATTCAACCCTGTCACATTAATTGAATTAATCAAGCTTATGTGGGTCCATATTTAGGTAAAAAAAGGAGCCTTTTTTTTTTAAAAATTAAAAAATTGTAAAAGAGAATAACTAATAATAATTTAGAAAAATTAATATTTAGCAAAATAGTATCATTTGTGCCATATGGCTAAATCATGGCCAAGAGCAAAATAGTATCATTGGTTGGAATGGGTCTTAACATGCAGTCATATTAATTTTGTTCTCCAAAAAAAAAAGTCATATTAATTTCCATAAATATATGTTTTTTTTTTCTTTAAATTGGAAAAAAAATGTTTTTCTTTATTTTAGTAAGGATATAAGTGGAAGTGAAAAGAGAATTGAATCGAGAATTAATAGATACTTGAAATTATATAAATTTTATGGGTTTTGTAATTAAATTTTAAATTTTAAACAGAAATATATAAGGAAGAGGGGGAATTCGAATTCTTAAACTTAATCTTCCTTGTCTTTTGAATATGTATTTCGAATACTATTTAATTTAGTTTTATTTGGAAAAATGAAAATGAACTAAGGGGAATGTTCTTTTTTACCCTTACATTTAGGACTTTATTTAGTTAATTTTAATCATAATTTTTTTTTTCAAATTAAAGTATAAGATTAAATGA
>JAOANK020000053.1:420481-438364 GCA_026257165.2 Telfairia occidentalis | reverse complement strand
ATACACATCTATATCTCTTTGGCATAATTCAAAGCCCTTGGTTGGTGGCCCAAGAATGAGACCTTGAAATTCAATAATGAAGAGAGAGAGAGAGAGATTACATAGTATAATTAATTCTAATTAATTACTTCAAAAGTGAGATTAAGAAAGGGAATTCTTGGTCTTTTCATGCATGAGAGTCCCAATCTTTAAAAAAAAAAAAAAAAAAGCAAATTGGAAGGCATCAGATGCCCAGAAGTAGTTCTTCAAAAATCAGTTTCCTTAGTTGCAAACACCTCCACCTGAAAAAAAAAATACATATATCAACTATTAGTTTGAATGAAAAACAATATCGAGCATAGTTCAGTAGATAAATGATCGACTATCATCGCAAAAATCGATAGTTCAATTTCATGCCCTGCAATTATTGAACAAAAGAAAATCTCCAAAAATAATCTTCTTACCGAAATCCCTTGGAGTTTTGCATTTGTAGCATTCCATCCGGCTAGCATAATTGTGCATTTCACATCCTATTCTGCCCAAATTCAACACGAAAAACATAACACAAGTTAACACGACACACCCTCGTTTGCAAAAGATATCGGAAATAATGTAGATGAAATTGTTAGGGACAAAACAAAAACATCTCCACAACAATATGATATTATATTGTTTACTTTAGGCATAAAACCCTTGTGACTTTACTTTTGGGTGTCACCCAAAATGTCTCATATCAATAGAAATGTTGTCCCGAGCGAGACACTACTAACCTATTGCAAATCCAATCACCAGATTTCCAACCAGGCAAGGCACCAATATCAACATTATTCTTAAGTACATTATTACATCTATAACAAGTTGATCTGCTAGCATAATTGTGAGCTCCACAATTGCAATACCAATCTCCAGCCAAGACTTCAGTTTTATTATTGTATTCATAAGTTGTAGGATCTGGGCCACCATATTTTGGGTACCCACATCTTTGACAAGCTTCTCTTTTCTTGAAGTTCAAATGTTCACATACACCACAAATCCAATCACCTCCTGACCAATTGATATTCATGTTCTGTACCTTCCCTACAATAATCAAAGTTACTAAAAATCTTATAATAAGGGTTTTCAAAAATATTTGCAAAAAAAAAAAAAAAAAGAACTCACCTTCAAGTTTAGTTGGGGTTTTGTGAAGTTTGGAATTGGAAATGAAAATTGGTGTATGCAAGTTTGGTGGGTTGTTCATGGCTGCCTTTGGAGAAGGGCTTATATAGTTGTCAAGATATAAAGTTCTTGCAAGTGGGCAATTTTAATTTGTTTTCATTTTCTTTCTTTCTTTTTTTAAGAGTCAAATGTGAGAGAATGAATCGTTTAGAATCATCGAGGATGAAAATATCAATGTCGATAACTCCATCTTCATTTTACCGACACATCTAGACAGATATTTCTATAAATCAAATCATTTATAAAAATTAGTTCAATACATAATTATATAATAAGTTTTTTTTTCATTTTCTTAAAGAAGTTATCTTATTATTAGTGCAAGTTTGGTATAACTTTTTTTAAAAACATATTTTTAAGTAAAATATTTATTATAAAAGCATTTTTGGAAGAAAATGAATTAAATACTTAATTTTAAATATATATATATATATATATATATATATTATGTGTTTTTACACATTTTCAAATAAGTTTTTATTATTAAAAATTCTTAAAAAAAACATTTTAAATTAGTTAAAAGCACTCATCGAATTTTAACCAAACATTGTTCATTTAAAAAAAAAAACACTTTCTTCTATCAATAAACAGTTTAAAAACCATATCAAACACACTCTTAGTATTTATATTCAATAAAAGAGATATCGATTCATCTTCAAATGTTGATATATCGAACCCTCCAATTCACAGTTATATTGATGGATATATAGACATATCAGTGAAGATTTTAGTCCTTGATGATGATTATAAATGAAATGAGAAGCAATCTCAGTTAAAAATCAAAGTCTTTTAACTCACGAAATATATTTAAATAGTTCACTATTTTACTTTGGAGTAAATCCTTTCTAATGAAGAACACCATGACTAACACACATTTTTATTGAGTAATAATCAAACAAAACATATAATAAAAGACTATCTAGTATCAACTATATACATGGTTAAATGTTTATATAATTTTGACATGTTAACCTAAACTTTGACTCTTTTGGCTCTTTGTATGGTTTAATTTTATTTTATTTTTTTCATATGAATGTGATACCCTCCAAAATGGTAGAAGTAATGCATGTAAAATATGATTGAGAAACTAACAAAAAAGTCCTTTGCATGCTCTCCTTTATACCTAATATTTTAAAATTAATAGTAATGTTTCCACTCCCATGAACCATGCCTTAGTCTTTCATTCTCTCTCTCTACACACATTTTTCTCATTATGTGCATTAAAAATATTTAGTGGTTGTTAGAACTTTAATTTTATTCGTCAAATCGAGCATAGCTCAACTGATTAAACACATATCTCCCTAATCAAGAAGTCATGAGTTCGAATTCTCTCCTCCCATGTGTGGTTGAACTCAAAAAAAAAAAAAAAACTTTAATTTTATGCTCTATTTCAATTTTTGAATTACCTAGCTACAAAATTGAACTTTGCTAAAATGTTATTTTAGTTTTTATCATTACTTCAAATATTTGTTCATTATGGGCATCTACCTCATTAGAGAATTTTTTTTTTAAAAAAAATCCAATTAAATAATTTACAAAAAGTAACAACAAGAACTAAAAATGACTTTTTATGAAAATTAATTCAAATATTAAAATAAAAGTATTCGAAAGTCCATATAGACCAAAATCACCCTGAGTTATTTTGGCATCGAAGAAATAATGGATTCAAAACCACGATGACCAATCCTGTCTAAAATTTAATATCATCAACGTTGAACGTAACTCAACGATTAATATCATCATTTAGAGCTAAGTTAACTACGATCATTATTCATTCATTATTAATCATAAAAAAAGTTACAAGATACATAAAGAAAATTGAATATCATGGTATAGCCAATTCTACCTAAAATTTAATATCTAAACAGTTTTGCCAACATGAACATAATTCAAACAGTTAAATTAAAGTCGAACCTAAGGAAAAAAAAAAAAAAAAAAAAAAAGCTTATATTTCTTTCTCAAGATTTTATCATTTTGGAATGGTTTCACGTGGTGGAAGAACAAGCCCTGCACCAAACGTGGCGTTGCATGCCTGATGATTCAGATGCCTTGGCCATATTATTCTTTCTCACCACTTGAGATATGGATGAAACCTTCCCTATATAATGCTTTCATTTACGCGTGGGTCAAAGTTTCAAACTTTATAGTATATAATAAATATACAATGTAGATATTCATGTATATATAGCCAAAGTATATTTTCTTTTCATTTCATTTATGGTTGGTCGGAATCAGTTCCTTTAAATAATGCGGCACATTCCTTGTTAAGTCAAATCTTTCAATCTAGTTTGAAGATTCTTCTTCTTTTATTTGACATTCAATAATTCAAAAGAATATTATCCACGTCGCATATAAAAAAAGGTTCCATCGCAAAAAGAAGAAAACAAATTGGTTTACAATTATAGCAAATTGCAAACAATTAAAAAAGAGCTTATTAACAAAAGAAAAGTTGATGTCCTCATAAATATATATTACATATAATTAATACATACCTTAAACAATTTAGAAAAAATAAATCCAATTGTACAATATTTAATTTGGTGCTACATAGAGAATTTTGATCATCGCATTCAAAAATAAGACCAAAGAATTTCTTTTAATTTAGTTAAGAAATTTATTTTCAATTAAAACATCAGTTTCATATATCGATGTTGTTAAAAAAAGAAAACAATGGTCTCTACAAATAATATAACAGATTTTTTTTTTTTGAGTTCAACATTATTTCAGGAATGGAGGATTGAACCATCGACCTGTACGATAGTAGTATATGTCTTTATCTACTTAACTATGTTCAGATTGACTGCAAATAATATGACGTTGATAATGTCATAAATGATGATAATTATTATTAAACCACCACCATTTTTTTTAAAAAAAAGAAAGAAATCTTCTAGGGTTTGGAGTAAATTCATTTTTAAAGTTTCACACCCATGCATGTGGATGGGAAATTCCTAATTTCAAGCTGACATGTCATGCAAACAAGACATTTCAAAATAACTTTTTATTTGCTGACATGGCAACAACACATATATACTTGAATTCTTTACCAAGTATAAGATAAGGAGGAATCCTAATAAAAAAATATTTCTTTTTTTGGCCATAAATTGTCAATGTTGTATAATATATGTGGAAAACCTTAGAAAATTATCCTTTCTTTTTCTTCCCTTTTCCCCTCTTTATTCTTCACTTGTGACTGTTCTCAAAAGGGGGACAATTTTCTTCAATAAAATATAGGAGAATTTTGGGATCATTACATCCTATTAGGTGCTATGAGATTGGACCAATATGAGATGCTTTAGGACCGTCGTCCCATAACTAAAAAAAGTATTAATTCTCCGAGTGTTAAGATATGGAATCGACATGATACTTTTACGGTCATCTCATAATTGAGAAAGATTAATTGGTGTAAAGAACTCATCAAAGATTTGAATTCATCTATCATCAACTGTCTTTTGACCAGATTTATAGGTCATATTAGTGAGATTTAATTAATATTAGTTGATCGGATATAACTTTTGATCGAAGATCATGAATTTAATTTGAAGTTTATGTCTACCGATATGATCATATTATTTGAATGCGAACCAGAGATTAGACCAATATAATAAGATGGAATTTATCCCGACTAAGAATAGACCAACTATTAAATTTCGGATGGAAATTTCTTTTACCTATGTCTCTCGGTAATCTATTATTAACAACTTCTTTTCAACTCTTTTCACCATAAAGAAATACCATATTCTATATTCACGACTTGCTCAAACAAGAGAAAGGAACAAACATAAAATTCTTTAGAGATATTACACTATAGGACTTTATGATCTACAATATTTAAAAAAGATTAGATTAACTTAATTAGGTTGGTTAAGTTTGAATTTTCTTTTTCGTTTTCTCCACTTCAACTTATAGTCAAACTTAAGTATTTTAGTTCGATAATTTGAAACTTGATATATACCTTACTATACATAACTTCAAAAGACTAAATAATATATGAAAAATTAAAATAAAGTAACGAAAAGATATAAAATAGAACAATTATAAAACTTGAGAAACCAAGAAAAATTGAAATAAAATAACATCATTTTACTGTGTAGATGGAAGAAAAGAAAGAATCTAAAACGTTTCCCTGTAGAAATACACCTTTTTCTCTATCTCGTTGCAGACAACCATACTGTCCAAAGAAGGAAAAGATTGGATTGGCAGTTCTTTATCACATTTGAAAACAAAATTGTCCTCATGACTCTTGTTATATCACTACAAGAAAATGAACTTACAAGGTCGCAAATAAATTAAATGTGTCACTAAAATTTAGAAGTTCATCGCAGAAAACATCGCTACGCATCTTCTTACGTTTCACCAACAAAATTTGACTCGTCGCTGAAACTTCATTTTCAACGATGAGGCAATGTAATAAGATAAAACATTACTATCAGAAAACCCATTTTTATTTATTCAAATAGTAAATGGATTTACATAGAGATTTTCTCAGTACAAAATTCAAGCAAATTAAAAGAGAGAGCAAAAGCGAGCCATATTGAGATGGTGCTAGGTCAGGCTAGCTTCTTCAATGCCCGCCCTCAAATCCAGATGAGGGTAGCTGCTTTTTCAATGCACACCCTCAAATTTAAGGTTAAAAACTGATCAATTGAACTCATATGCTTCAGAGTTGGGTTTTTGCTTAAAGGAGTTTCTTCTAGCTGTTGCTAGAACAGTCTTGTCAGCCACTATGAAGTATGCTGCTCCAGCCACTGCCATTGAAAACCAACCCTTTTTCTTTTAGTAAAGAAGAGCAAATTATGAACCCATAAATGATTTGGCTGCAAGAGAAAAAAAGTTAAACCTGAGGAGATTATGAGAGCCTGAGCAGTGTGATTCAGATTAGCTTTTGCCCATGGCAGCATCCTCACACTAGCAAACTGCAACATATAATAACATATCTAGTTATGAATTTGATCGCTCAACTCTAGGATCTACATTATTTGGACACAACAAAGAAAAGAGCTAGATATTTTCATAGAGTATACATAAGCATATAGTTTTTAATCTAAGATAAACTAAGGGGCAATTGTCTTCTCCTTCCTTCTTCAACACTAGAAAGGGCAGTTTGTCCTCCTTTAGATTGTCGTAATACAAAAAGTATACTTAATATTTAAAATTTTGTTCCTCCTTAAGAAAGTTTCTAGCTCTGTCCATGAGGGCGGAATGCTTGTGGCGTCTCAACACCCCAACTCAAACGCTTTGCAATGCTCAGAAGGACTCAAAAGAAATATATCTTAATCTAAAATGAATTATAAGTTGTCTACATCACTCCAGAAATAAAACCATTTATCCACACCAGTTCAGGATTAAGTTGTGCCTCTTAAGGTAATCTAAATCAGTTGAGGGTTTAGTTCTGCTGCTAATTTGGTCATATTTTCCACATAAAAGGTAGAAGCTCATGAGTGACATTAGCTAGACTTCCAAAAAAGAAAGATAAGGATCTGTGTGTACTTTATAAAGTTGGGAACTTACAGTGGGAATAGCAGTGGCAATACTTGCAATGGCAGCTGCTTTTGCTCCTGCTATCACACCCTCTGTCCGTCATAAAAGAAGAAACACAGCCCATTAGCCTTCAGATGCTGATGATAAAAGCTAAATTTGTGAAGAGAATCATTAGAAACACAACATCAGAATTCACTTATTTTCATGGCACCAAATCTGAAGTGGATCATGGTCCACTAGCCAATCGATCAAAACAATCAAATCAGTCAAAAATACAGCATATATATTATATCCAATCAACATGCGCATGAATCACATCCCATCTCTCTTTATCTTTTACTTAAATCATTAAACAAAAAAGAAGAGTTGGTGGGGAAGTTGGAGTGGAAGAACTTGAACATGGTCCCCAACCATTCAAAAAAAAGAAAGGAGGGACTCTTTAATTTTCAATCCATTCTTGAAGCTAAAAAGAACAACACCCTCTTTGAGGAATTTCATCAAACAGCTAAAAGGCATTATCGAAAACCCAAATCTTAACCCCATTATTATGATCAATCAGTCACTACTTTCATCAACCCAACTCATCAAATACATCACAATGAAGTGCCATCAAAGCAGAGCAACTAAAAACTTTGCATACCCATAACTTTTTCCTTATCAGAGTAACTAAAAGAAAAAGATCAAAAGCATACCTTTGGCACAGCGCTTGGCCATTGCCACTTTTGGGTCATGGGAAGCCAGATTTTTCCTCTCGAAAAAAGCCTGAGCCACATTCTTCGCCATCGTTGTAAGAACAGGAAATAAAAAACGCAGCGATCAGTTGTTGAATCAAACAAGGAAAGATTGGGGAAGATTTGGTTGAAGGGAGATAGAAATGTGGTTAAGTATTTATAAGCATTTATGGTGAGTGAGAGAGATGAAGTGATTTTGAGAGCTTGAAGCTCAGGTGGTGTCATTGGTGGAAGAGAGTTTGATGGTTTTCCCAGAATTCCAGCGTCTCTCAGTCTCTTGTTTTCTTCTCTTTCCCTCTGGTTTCTGTTGCAGTTGGTTGATTCTTTTCGGCCTTCCTACCCAAAATGCCCCTGATTTTTAACGATATGCCGTTTATACCCCTTCTCTTATTTTCCTCCAATCTAGTTTTTTGTTTTGTCTTTGCTTAGTAGTGTTTATGAATTATTAGTGAATCAAAAGTTAGATCCCAAAACTTAGGTTTAAATAAAAATAATAATATATAATTGGTTAAATTATGAGATTGGTTGTTAAAATTTTGAAATTATATCTATTTAGTTCATGTATTAATGTCGTATCTATCTAATCCATCTACTATCAAAAATTGAATCGATTCTTGAATTTTTAATTTTACATCTAATAAATCTTTGTTGTGAATTTCATTAGCTTAACATTTATGTAAACGCTCACACAATATTATTTACGAACTATGTGATGGGCTATTTTAAGACAGATTCATACATTTGGTAACATGATCATTAAATTAAAAGTTTGTAGGCCTTATTGTAATCTTTTTAAAAGCATAATGATAATTAGATAGTAGACATCGTCTCGAAAATTTAATAGATGAAATTTAGTTTTGTTTTACTTAGATCAATTTGTCAAAATTGAGTATAGATCAACTAATTAATACATTTTTTTTCTTGACCAAAAAGGTCGTGATTTGAATCTCCACACCCACATGTTGTTGAACCAAAAAAAAAAAATCAATTTGGTTGGTTTGGAGATGGGAAGCTTTCTCACCTTCTTAAACCTAATTTTTGAAAATGAATATTAAACGAAGGAAGGGTATTAACGTAATCTCAAAAGTGCCAAAAAGACTTGTAACTGTTGAAAGTGAGGGTGGTCCGTACGTAACAAGAAACCAGCCAACATATTATCCTGTAATGCTTTTTCTTTTAATTTTTTTTTTCGTGATCCAAGAATCCATGAATTATAGATTTTTAAATAACTTTCTCAGTATTTTAAACTCTAGTAATTTTTTTTATCTCAATACTTTTTCCTTAATAATTTAGTTTTTTTTTTTCCAGAAAATAACAATTAAATTTTATGAAGCTCAAAATCTCATTATTATGAGATCATATCAATGTTACATAAACCAAAATTTATTTTGAACCGTAGAATGTTTGGTCTATTTCGTTCATTTTACTCAATTTCATACCTAAATTACTTTCTAAAATTATTAATAACGGAATCATTATATTCATTTAATTGACATTTTAATTTTAGAATATATCATATAAATAATTATATGTAGATAGTATAAAAACTATTTTCTTCATTAAAAACAGTATAAAATCTATTTTTAATGTGATAATGAAGTCTAATTACATGGGTAGTAAAAAGTATATTTTAAAAATAATAATAATTATTATTATTAATTATTTTAAATGAAACCTAGGAGATTGCAATACAGTGGTGGAAGACATGAGAGCTTGTCCTAAAAACCATGGGTGCTTTTGAGTTTTGATTCTGTGAATTTGAAACTTTGCATAGGATTGGAACACGTGTTGATTTGAATGGCTGGGATTTTTAGTTGTTCTGCTCTTACTTGAGTACCTATGGGCTTCTCAAGATGCTTTAAAAAGAGTGTACTTTTTTTTTTAGATTAAAAAAAAAGTATCTTTTTGACAAATCAAGGTGGGTGGCACATTGGCATAACAAAGAGGTTTTTTTTTTTCCAGATTTTAATGGTTTTAAATCTTAATTTTGATCATGTTATTTTAATTAGTTTAATTTTATTCTTTTTAAGAAAATAAATGTGATTTCTTTTTTGCAAAAAAAGTAAGAGTTGTTTAATTTAATTAGTAATTTGTATATTGAGTTTGATGGGGCCATATATAATTTGTAGTGTTTTAATAAAAATTTGATCCCAATCTACTTTATTTGATAAGAACTAAACAAAAAGTTTCCATTTGATAATAATTTTGATTTTAAAAAATTAAGCTTATTTATTAAATTTATCTTTTCTCAGTCTATAACTTCACTTTTTTGTTATATTTAATTAATTAGAGGTCAAATAAGGAATATATAATCAAAGATATGTAACACTGGCAAAATTAATTAATGACCCAAAAGCCACATAGATTTGAAAGCTTAACTTACATTAAAAAACATCTTTATAGATAATAATTCTTCCACATTAAAAACAATCTTTATAGATAATAATTCTTCCACATAATTATTTTTAAATAGATTGAAAATAATGGTATATTATGTTGTCAACTAAAGATTATTTATTTTACTTTTTCTTTTATTTAGTTGAACGTGAAGGAAATTCAAACATTCACTCTTTAAAAAAGTTATTCGTTTCTTAACTAATTGAGCTGCACTCAATATAATAATATTATTTATTCAACTCAAATAAATAATATTTATCCAAAGGTTACTCAATTTTTTTTTCCATCAATTTTTTCTTATTTACATGTGTCGTCATCAAAAGTCAAATTTGTAGTAGTGTATGTTTTAAACAATTTTTAATCATATATATTACATTTTTTACATAAATCTTAAAATATTGATGTAAAATTAAATTTACTATAATCTATTAGTTTAAGCTTTTATATAAATGTTTGAACCCCTGTAAGATCATTTTCTCCTCTAAGTAATATCGATAACTACTTACTGAATTTATGTAAATTTTCAGCTCACAAATAAATAAAGTGTGTTAAAGTATTGATATAAAATTAAATTTATCATAATTTATGAACTTCAACTCTCTGAGTTGGATTGTGGTTTAATACAATAAATAAAGTAAATAATCTCTCTCTCTTTTTGAAAAAATGAAATTCAAAATGTTTGTCCCTATGGCATGTTTGGATTGGACTTTGAGAATGGTAGGAGTGGAAATTTGAGGAGTGAGCTACCCATTTTGGAGAAACCCAAGTGGCCAAACAAGCCAATTTTGCTCCCTTTTAAACCCACAGAAAAAAAACACACACACACACAAAAAAAAAAGGAAAAAAAGTTTGGATTTTGAAACATTGGTCTAAATGTTGATACCACCCAATTTACAAGCCTTCTTTGAATACCCCTTATAAAGAGAGAGATTTCTTCATGATCCTCCCTTAAAATGATTTCAAAGAGTGCTTTTTCAACTCTTTGATTCTATTTTAATGAAAGAGGGTCATTTTGAAAAATCTAACTTTCATATAATATTTTAATTTGATCATGTAACTGTCAAAAAAGCATAACTCTTCATAAGAAGGTGTGTTCTTTAGTAAAGAACACACGCCTTAATAAAAGGATATGTCTTCGAAGCGACTATTTAAATGACCACAAATAATCTATAAATATGAGATTCTTCTTCCAAATTTGATATAGTTTTTCTCTTCATCAAATTCTCTCTTTTCTTTGTACGATTTTTTCACGTATTGAAGTGTTTTTTGAGTCATGTAATTTAACTGCTAAAACTCACAAGTTGGTAATTCGTCCTATTCTGGAAAGAGACAATTGTTCGTGACACCTTGAATACCATAGAGGGAACAAAATTATCTTAAGAAAATAATGTTTTTGTTAGGTTCATATTAATTTATATTCACTATTTTCTTATTCTATTTATTTTGCTCTAACAGTAACAAAATAAAAATGAACTTCATTATTATATATTCTATGAAATCGTTGGATTATTTGTTTTGCTCTATAAAATTGAGATTGATTCGTTAATAAAAATTAGAGTTATTGTGTAGTTAAGAAAGAGTTAATTGTATATATTTGTCAATTATTTTTTTTTTTAAAAAAAAAAGGTAAATCATTTAAATTCTTCAAGAAAAAATATATATTGTTTTTGATAAAATAGTCGTTAAGAGATGTAGTTCTTAAACTTAACTCCCATTCAATACTTAGTTTGATTAATATGTGTATAGTAAAGATCACCTATACACATGGAAAAGGTAGAGAAAATTTTAATTTTAAGGCTTTGTTCAATTTGTTGGAAAAAAAATGATAAAAACAAAACTCATTACTTTTTACAAATATATATATATATATATATATATATAACCACTTTACCATTTGTTAAATATGCTTGAATATGCTACAAACTATAAATAAATAAATAAATAAAAGCTTAAATACTTCATGCAGAGAGACTTTAAATTAAAGTCAATTTGAATTATGCTCAACTGATTAAGATATATATATATTATTGATCAAAGAGTCAGAAGTCTGACTCTTCATCTCCATACAACCTTTAAATTAAAACAAAAACTATAGGAAACCTACAAAATAATATAAGAAAATAAATTGTCAAAACAAAAAATACATATCATTATTTTTTACATAAACCAAAAAAAAAAAAAAACATGTACTTTGATAAACTAAAAAACAAAAACTTGAAGGGAAAAGTATAGATTTTGTTTTAAAGAAAAAGAAAAATATAACAACGACAATAATAGCAACAATAATGAACAAAGAAAAAAAAATGAAGTTTTATCACAATAATAATGAAGATTTTTGCACATGTTAATTATTTACAATTAGTACTAAAAAAAATTATTTACAATATTACATAATCAAAAGAAAGAAAATAAAGGTCACTTTGGTTAAATGTGGACCATATTGTAATTTCTTATTAGGTTATGGCTATATATAGGGAAGTCTCATTTTTTCAATTTGTACATAGTTGAACGGTTTAAAACATATATTTCTGCCAAACCGAGCATAAATTAATTAATTAAGGCATATATCCTAAAATCAAAGGTCATGAGTTCGAATTCTTACCTCCACATATTATTGAACTAAAAAAAAAAATCTTCTTTCTCTCTCTTTTTTTTTCTTTGTGGAAATGGAACAAAATGCCATGATTTTAAGTGTATGGGAGTTATCATAATGCAAAATCTTCATCACATTATGATAGAATCATCTAATCACCATCATTTTCTTTTCTTTTTTTCCCTTTTTTTTTCTCTTTTTTTTGGAATTTCCACTTATAGCTTCAACATTTTAAAATTTCCACTTTATTATCTTCATAATCAAAGAAATTTCTCTTCCAAAACCATCATTGTTCTCATCTCCTCGATTTCATACCCACTATCATCAATTTACTTTTTTTCTTTTTCATCTTCCTTCCATATTCGTTTGTCAAATCGGACTTTTTTTAAAAAATAAAATAAAATTATAGCTCTTCTCTAATTAATTCGTCATTTTAAAATAGAATTCAAATTCTAGAATGTTTAAATTATCAAATGATGAAATTTTGAGACCCATTAAAAAAAAATAGAATTATGTGTGTATCTTACTTTAATTAATTAACCTAACAATAATGACCCATTGATTAATGTAATACTCAAAATTCTATATCTTATTATCCTCACAATATATTGAGATGAATTTCTCTTCCAAATCATCATTTATGTTAGCTAATTCCCACAAAAAAAGGAAGCAAATTAAAATAAATTCTTTCTCAAAGTGAGATATGTCGCACTTTCATATATTAATACATTTTCTTGATTATTTTTCATTATTTTCCTTTAGTTATTTTGTTTAAAAACAATCATTTATAATCTTAAGTCATCTTATCTTTTATATATCATAAGAAAAGATATTAAAGTTTATCGATAACATTATTTATATATATATATAAAGTAGAATAAGAAAAGAAAGAAAAGTTGGAGTTTGGATCAATCATTTTCACAATTTATTTTTTTTTTCTCATCTATTATTATTACATTTTGAAATTATAGACAACTCAAAGAGTGTTAAAATATTGCTGTTATTTGAGAAGGGGAGAAAAAACAAAAATAAAAGGCATTAGTCTTGTTTGAAGAAGAAAAATCAAATTGCACCCAACAGCATATTTTTCCATTCATAATAACAACAAAATGGTGGGCCTCTATTGCAAATAGTGAAAATATGATTTTGAGAAACAGCCAAAAGTATGAAAGTATGACATTACAAGACACTTGTAAAAAGTTTAGAATAATCAATTTTGAAGAGAATTTAAAGTGTGTTTAGGATAACTATAAAAAAAAAAAAAGTACTTTTGAAATAAAATTATTTTTTATATGAGTACTTTTGAAAAAATTAACAATTTAAATTGTATTTCTTGAGTAATTTTAGAAAATCAAAAGTGTTTTATAAAAAATTCTTCACAAACAAAATAGACCATATAAAAATTAGTTTAATTTAAAAGTTATTTTTTAAGAAACACAAGGGAAATGAATTATTTAAAAAAATATTTTAAAGTGATTAATCAAAATTGTTCAAAATACATAATAAGAAAAAAAAAACATATTTGCAATTAATAATATTACGTATGTAATCAAATAAATTTATTATCAAAAATATTTTTTAAAAATATAAAATATTAATAATATATTTATCAAAAAAAAATTATAAAAAAAGTAATTAAATTAAAAGTACGTTTAATGATTGATTTTCAATAATTATATAGTAGTAATTATTGATTAACAAATGTACTTATTTTAAACCCTCGTTATGCGATATTGAGTTCTTAGTAAAATAACAATTCTTTTGTGTGGATAGAAATAGAAATAAACATTATCATATAAATTATGTGAACTCGTAAGATATCTCAACCATCACAAAATTGCTCATAAATATTGAAAAAAAAGAGAAAAACAATCAAATATCACTTTGAGCGGTCCATCTTATCTAAGATTTATACAACGATAGCCAATTCAAGCATAGTTCAGTTGATAAAAGCATGTACTATCCCTCATTTCTAGAAGTGTTGAATTAAAAAAAATATATTTATACAACGATATTGTATTTTTTATAGTTTTTAAATTGTTTATTAATGAAATTTTTCAAAAAAATAAAATAAAATAATAGTGTTGGAGTGTTTTTAACTTATTAAAAGTATTTCTAAAAAAATTTAATAATCAAACTTAGTTTGAAAATTTTTAAAAATAGATTAAGGTTGTGTTTGGTGATATAACTTTTAAACTAAGTGTTTTTTTTTTTAAATTAGTTAAAATTTCAAAAACTATTTTAAAACTAATTAAACATATTTTGTAGAATTTTTTAACAATACAAAATAGTTTGAAAATGTGTAAAAACATATAAAATACATTTAAAACTTCTAAAATTAAGTATTTCATTAATTTTCTTCTAAAAACGCTTATAATAAATGTTTTACTTAAAAACATTTTTTTAACAAGTTATACCAAACATATTTTTAGTGAAAATATTTAACTAATTTTCTTCAAAAACTATGTCAAATACACGCTAAATATTGAATTTTTTTTTTTTCAAGCGATCATTTTACCGACCATCGAAAGGCTAACAAAGTTGTGTGATAATTTTATTTTATTTTTTTAGTTAAAAAATATATAAATAATCATAGAAAAGGAGGGAGGGAAGATAGGGAAAAAAAAAACTAAAAGAGAAAAAAAAGGGTTATTTTAGTGGATTAATGATAAGGGGTTTAAAATCTTATATTATATAATTCATATGTTATAGGAATGATGAGGGAAAATGGGGCCAGTGGGATGACCAATTTTTTTAAAAAATTTCTTTTTTGGTTGTTGCCAGAGAAATTCTGATGAACAAAATGATGGGTTTTTGGTGTTTCTTTTTGGTGTTTGAGTGAAAGTTTGTGATGTTTTATGGGGAAGAAGAAGAAGAGAGAGGGACCGTCTCGCGTGCTTGAAGAAGCAGACAGAGGTACCCTATTTTCCCAAAAAAGGTCATTTCTCTCTCTCTCTAAATTTAGTTCGGAGCGTTAGAACAATATGGCTGACAATTTTACATTATTAAGTATATATGAAAGAATTTAAAAACCGTTATTATAAGTCTCTCTCTCGTGAACGATATCTCTACCTAGCTAGCTCAAAGGATATAAATCAAAACATCTCTATTTTTCATCATATAAATTCGAATCTTCACTTACTTTCACATTTGTGATGTAATATTCTTAAAAAATATATAAAAGGAAAAAAAGATACTCTTTTGATCACTAAATTTTGAGTTTAGTTTTCATTTAGTTCATAAGTTACAAAATATTATATTTTTATTCCTGAATTTTGAGTTTTGTTTTTATTTAGTCTCTACCTTTGAAAATGTTATACTTTTGGTTTTGGCCTTAAATTTTGAGTAGGTTTTATTTTGGTCCCTAAAGTTTCAAGATATTACACACTTTTACCTTTGAGTTTTTACTAAATGCTTACTTTTAATCTTGAACATAATGGAAATGTTAGAAACTTGAGTATAAAAGTGTAAATATTTTTTAAATTGAGTGACTAAATAGACACTAAATTCAAAACTTAAAAGGTAAAAGTATAATATTCAAATGACCTTTTTGTTTCTTTGATAAATTTTAGAGAGAGAAGATGCTTTATTCGAAACTATTTTCAAAGGGCCTTTTTGTTTTTGTTTTGAAAATAAGAACGGAGCAATCACTTTATATCGGAGCTTTATTATAATAATAATAATTATTATTATTATATTGATTTTTTTGTAAATTAAAGTAACTTCGCAAAACAATTTGGATAATATCTCCTTTTTTCTTCAAAAAGATATATAATTTCATTAGATGTACAAAATCGTTTTTCCAAAAGACGTTTTTAAAATCCTATAATAAAATCATTTTCTGGAGACATGATTTTAAAGAGGTATAACATTATTTCAAATGAAAAATAAATAAAGTGTAATATATATAATCACCATCTCTACAAAATAATTTTTACCTTGACATTATGAAACCGTCTTTTTGGAAAAGTTGAATTTTAAATTAAATATTTTGTATTTTTCAAATAAGTCATCAAACTACTGTAGGTTTTAAATATGTACTTTTTTTTTTTTTTAGTACAAAAGAAAGTATGAGAAGTTAAACAATAGAAAAAATATTAGCATTAATGTGCTTCGCAACCCAAGTACGGTAGTCTTCAATTCAAACGTTGTTGGACGGGTGTCGTCTAGTATGGATTGCTCGAAAATTAGCAATCTCATTTTGTTCATACCTGGCAAGAAGGACGATGCACTCCACGTCCCTACTTCTACATTTAGCTTTTATTTCGTTTACAACAAACTGAATCTCAATATCAGCACTATCGTCACGATGAATAAGTTTCCAAATCACAAGCGAATCAATTTATCTCCAACATAGGCGTATTCCTACTTCGTACGCCAAAGTGAGTGGAAGGTCATTGTTTCTCCTGCTAATAGAACCTCTTCATACTAATTACGAACCACTGTTTCAAAGCCTTCTTGTCCATAAAAGAAGTGTTGCATCTGTATAATTTCCACATCATGTAGAGCTGTTTAATATTTAAAAAAAAAAAGAGGATAATAGGATGATTAAGATGGAGTCCAATTAATTTACTAGCTTTGTCTTGTCAATCTCAAATGATTTTATATCATACCACTAGGGATCATTAATTATTTTGAAAAAGATGGTAAGCATTTGTGTATTTATATTGGAATCATTAGTGCTACTTAATTGATCTTTAACCCTAATTTTGAGCCTCTTGAGATATCTACATCCTTCAACCAAGAAAAAAAAAACATTCAAACCTAAAAAGAAAAACAATAATTTTCAAAAAGGGTATCTTTATAAAAAGAATAATTGTCATTTTTATACTGTTGACTGTATAAAAAGTAACAAGGTATATTATGGTATCTACATTAAATAATATTTTGAATTTCTACTTTCGTATTTGTGATGTAATATTTTAAAAGGTAAATCTCATTTTAGTCCCTCAACTTTCAAATTATTCATCTTGATCCCTGAACTTTTAATTAAGTTTGTTCTATTTTTTGGTCCATAAATTTGAAAAATGTCTATTTTAGACATTGAACTTCTAAAAAACAATCATTTTAGTCATTGCTATATAATTTTGTCATTTAATATTTATGTGTCTAATGTTCGTCTTCAATCTATATGACATGCTCACATTAACATGCTATATATTTCGAAGGAGACGAAAATGGTTACTTTTTGAAACTTAGAGGACCAAAATGAAACAAATCTGAAAGCTTATGTACCAAAACAAACATTTTAAAAGTTTAAGAACAAAAATGAAACAAATTTAAAAAATCAGGAACCAAAATAGGATTTAAACTATTCTTTTTTGTTTTTTAGTTCAACAACATGTGGGGGCGGGGGTTTGAACATATCTAATCTCTTAGTCGAAGATATATACCTTAAGATCGTTAACCAATTGAGCTATGCTTGGTTTTGGCAGAATTTAAACTATTCTAATGTTTATTTCAAAAAGAGGAGCTTTACCCACCTAGAAA
>JAOANK020000053.1:391561-404318 GCA_026257165.2 Telfairia occidentalis | reverse complement strand
AAAAAAATAATGAACATTAATAGAAAAACTGTATGAAAGGATAAAGTTTTGTGTCTGTGCGTTCATGCATGTGTTAGGTATGGAAAGGATACAACAAATGACAAAAGATGGAAACATCTCATTTGTTATTATTAGTAAATCTTTGTCAGAGTATGTTGCATCATAGTGCATTATAGTGTTATAATATGAGATCTTTGTTTTTCATATCACAATAGAAGTTAATAAATATTTTGAAATAAAACTGTAAATATGTCCAAAATCGTTGCATTTACCATGAGAATTGATTAACCTATTTCCACTTTTTTTGCATACTTGTGTCAATTATTTTTTTCTGCCTCTCTGTAAAAGTGATGGACTCTATGGTAATAAATGTAGATATTCTACACTGTTGATAATCCATCAAAGAGTTGGAAAGGAGGAAAGGGATACATATCAAAGGATATGGCCATCAAAGGCTTACCTGCCCCTGGGAATGACACACTAATCCTCGTAAGTGTTTATTGTTGCTGTAATATTTCAATACCTGATAGTCTTACAGTACTTGCCTACCTCATTGAGATATGAATATGATCCATATAAACCAGTCTACAAATCATATCACTTGAGTGGGAAGGAAAATGAAAAAATAGTTGTAATTTTGTTTTTCATATATATAAAAAAAAAAGGTTTTAGTAATCTGCGTTGCCTCTCCCATCTGTGGTAGCTATTATCATGATTCATGATAATATATTGAAACATACTGTCGCTTATCAATTGGGTTGTCAAACTATTCGTTCTCTTTTGGACATTTAGCGGCTAATCCTTCATATCATCTAGACATTATATTGAGTATAGCGTATAGAGCCAGGCATATAGGTCCACTTTCAGCCAAAATTTTGGTCTGCCTTTAAGTTCTTTCTTTGGACAATCCAATTACGTCATGCAGTTCCATAATGATAGCACAAATAATCTTGTTTATCTGCCATGAAATAGAGGCAATGAAACTTGGGAATATGCGCTAACTGCATTTCATCATTTTCTTTATTTCTGGTAATGGTGCTAGCTACAAATTTCTTTCAAGTATTGGAAGATGAGGCATTTGAGTCCCTGCCACCATCATTTATGGTTTTGAATGTACATATTTATACACTTGGATAGATGCAAGGGTGTTGGTACTGAGGCTAGTTAACTTTTGCACTAGGAGTCTGTATCTCTGTATTTGTTAGTTGAGATGGAAAGAAATTATATGTTTTCTAATTGTACTACCATAAGCATTTGTAGATACATAAATGATTTTTTCTTTTATGTGTTCAGGTCTGCGGTCCTCCAGGGATGATGAAACACGTATCTGGTGGAAAGGCTAAAGATTACTCACAGGGAGAGGTATATTAATATATTTTGTCTTTTCTCTGCTTTTTCATTAACTTTAATTGATATATCAACTGTTATTACATATAATATACATCTTGTTTAATGCTTTCTTGCAGCTTTCCGGCATACTAAAGGAACTTGGATATACTGAGGAAATGGTTTACAAATTTTAAAAAGATTGGGACAAAATTTTGAGCTGTTGACGTATAAACTTTATGTGAGGAAGTGTTTTCTGAAGCCTAGGTAGATTGGACCAAAATTTCAAATCTAAACTTCTGTGACATTCATTAGATAAGTTAATCTTGTGAAGGGCAGTTTGCGTTGGCTTTTTTGTCTTTTTCTTGAAATGTATAACACCTGACTTTTCTTCCATGTCATGATGTCTGATTGAAGTAGCATATCAGCCGTGGCTACCAGCACTGCCTCTGGATAAAGGGGCCGGCATCTTCTCTAATTCTAGAGCAATAATAGTACAACTGCTTCAACACAAGTGGTTCGTATCTTGTACATTTAACAATTCTTAATAGAAGATCTGTTTAATTTGATTTATATGTTCTTGATTTTATCAATCAATTAGAAACTTCTCTAATTCTTAAACAATTCCTTGACTTTGGCTGCTGCTTCCAATACACAGTTATAAGTTTTGACGCGAATAGGTAGATATGAAAATAGGCATTCGATGAGGACGCATTGGGAAGGAAAACAGCAAGATCCTTTCATTTATATCTTATTACTATGTCATGCTTATGGATAATGGGATCGTTATTCATGTCATCTTAAGAGGTACATTTTTCACACTGAGTTTCACAATTCTGTGCATATCATTTAACATGAGGGTTATAAAAATGTATATAATTTTATTTGAAGGTATAGATATGTTTTGTGCTTTTATCCTTATTACTTGCATACTTTTTATAATAGACAAATAAGTCTTTAGTCAATCTGAGCAAAACTTGGTGGATAAAGGTATCTATTACTATTTCAAAGGTCGAAAGTTTGAACTCCACTCTATAATTGTTGAACAGAAAAAAAAAAAAGACAAATAAGTCTTTGGTTTAATGTCAACTTTGAATACGATACTTCTCTAAATTAGTATTAGAGAGAAAAAATTCATTCAAAAAATTATAAGTACGTACAAAACAGTTGTCTTCTACTTACCGTCACCCCTGTTGGTTTAGATTAGGAAACAATCACTTTTAAGATCTCAACAGCCATTAACTGGAACATAATTCTGAAGACCCACTTGAGTAGAAACTCGACTACCGACTGAGACTTAACTACTCTATGAAAGTGAGATAAATAATTGCTATGCCCGTCAGGATGATGGATCTTCTTTCTTTCAGAAGTTAAAATCCTTTTTATTCAAGAGGGACGAAGTGTGGTTCTCATTTTGTCTAAGAGAGCTCTTTTTTCTAATTTACTTTCTCCTCACTTTTGAGAAGCCTTGCGGATGCAAGTGATTAGTGTGTATGACATGAAAAATGTGATTTCTATTAGATGTTTTGGATAGTTCTTTTAGATTCTTTTAGAATGGAGTTAATTCTTCGTGAAGCTAAACTTTGATCTGTGGGCAGTAAAGCAAAATAGATCAGGAAGCATCAGGAGGGCAAAAGCTGGCTCAAGAGCTATATAGTGGCCCTGGAGTTTAAGGTGAACTTGTTTTAGGGATCTGAGATCCTCTCAGGAGTCTTCTACTTGTACAGAAGTCAGGACCCTCACTTAGATCAAAGTAGAAGAAATTTGGGATTCCTCAAGGAAAATGAATCGCCTGACCGAATAAAAAATCAGCTCATTTTAAGAGTCCTAAACCACCAATTCAATGGAGCGGGCAGGATGAAGCCCATGTACTCAGTAGTGAACGAAGTTGACTTACTCGTTAGAGGACATGAAAGTGGAATCAAAGAAACAAGGGAAAGTCGGACAATGCTAAGGATCTTGTTGTAAAGTTTACAAGAAGATGATGCTGGTAATTAGGCAAAGTAACATTCAAGCCTGTGCTCATGGATTCAAAATTCTCTTTGCTATCTGTACTTGGTCGTGGTATCTTTTTCTTTTCATCCTTCTGCTTCAACCAACCATATTTGAACAGAAAAGTCAGTTCTCTGTACTTTATGGATTTAAAGCTATTTTAGTTGACAGATTGAAAAAGATCTCCATCCAACGAACTTCTCTTTTGAATTACAATAAATGGAAGTTTATAGAATTTTTTTTGTTTGGGCGGGGGGGTGCAACAATTAGAACAAATAGCTTTCTATAGTGATAAATGCCTTTACATAGGTTCATTCTATGAACTCATTCAGTAGCTTTCTGAATCTTAGTTCTAAACAACAAAATGTATAGTTTCTCCATTGAAAAATAAAGGAAGCAACCTGTTGAGTGGGTCACAAATGACCCAAAACTTGATCCCACAATACAATGCCAGGCCGGCCCATGCACTTTATCAAACTCCTGCATTAGGGCCCCAATTTAATTAGTATATTGATGTATAAAAAATGGGGATGTATCAAGGAAAATATTTATTAAATACTGTTTCTGCTTTCCAAAATTTTTAACTCTAAAAATTATTCTATCAGATAATTTTTGGGTTTTTGACAAGAATAGTCTAAAAAATAAGGTAGCATAAACTTTTTGTCCATTTTTCCTACAAAGTAGAGTAATAGGTTTATTGTGATGTGAAATGACATCATTACCCTCTTTCTTTCTTTTTTTTCTTAACCAAATAAATAGCCCATCTCGCCCATATCTCTTCTCACAGCCAAATTCTTTCTTTCATTTCATTTACCATCTTGCAACTGCCTCCATCTCTCTCTACCAATCTCGATCTCAAAATCCATCTCAGTCCTCTCATTTCATGACCAATCTTAGTCATACTAATTTAGTAATTAGTGAAATTCTCTTAAAATGATTGGAAATTAAAAACACTAAGCAATCAAGTCATGCACATGGATTCTAAGGAAAATGAAGGGTTCCATTTGAATGAAATATCAGATTATTAGCTTAAAATATGTGCTAAATCACTATGTATTACTGATCTAAACACATGGGTTGTCGGATCCTTGACCCAATGGCCAATTGAATTCTGTATGGAAATTTTAGATAATATAATGCAGATTTAGTGCTTGAAGTGAACAACTGTCTGACTGATCAGAAACATGGACCACAGAAGGAGAGAGTGTGGGATGGTGTGAGGCAGACTAAGTGTTTAAAGAAGACCCCATAGAAAGAGGGAACTAGAAATGTTATGATTTCCAATTTTCATCGATATATCTTTCTGAATATGACCAAAAAGGAAGGAAGAAAGTAACAAATCAAGGGGGCCTTCTGTTCTGCCTTTCTTTTGAGCATTTCTTCAAACCAGATCAATATCAAATTCCAAATACCCAAAAAAGTAAAAGACAATACTGTTGGAAAAAGAAAAGGTGAGAATTTGGCCAAAGTTTTTCATTTTTTGAAACCCCATGAATGATTTGTTCCTAAAATGTATCTCTTCTGTTTACTACAGAGAGGAAAGAGAGGTGATTCAAAGAACCAAAAACAAAAGCTCACAGAGAATCCACAAAACTTGCCAATAGAACAATACCTTTTTGATATTGTAAGCCATGTGTTTTGAGCTGAACTTCTCCAAGCTGTCATAACTTCTCCTTGCACACCTAAAAGCCTGAATTTGCATCATCTCAGGCATGTCTGAAACCAATACCTTCACTTGAAGAAATGCAGCCACTGATGCCAAGTTTGTTTCCACATGGGAAACTGACTTCCTACCCTCAACCAGCAGCTTTCTTCCCCCCATTCCTTCGCCACCAGCCCCGCCACCTCCTCCTCCTCCTCCCTCCGTTCCTCTCCGCCCGCCATGCTGATCATTTACTTTCTTAGATAATTTCCTACCCAACCAGTTATACTTATAAACAGGTACTTTGTTCGTTGTCGCAGGATCGAATGACGGTATATTGCGAGCTCCATCGCGGGACTTGTAAAAGGATTTGAATCCTTTTATTTGCTTGTTTTGGGTAGCCATTATGATCTCTTGGAGAATATGGTTGGTTCAGCTATATAAAGAAGATGAGGTGTTTGGAATTATGAAAACCAAGAAAACCCCATTGGAACAAACTTGATTAGGGAAGTGGTTGGGAATAATCTAAAGAGGCAAACCATGTGTTATTGCCTTCGATCAAGGATAATAAATTGCTTGTCAATGCTTGTGAAAGATTTGATATATTTTGTTCTTTGTTAGCTCAAAAAATAATGGTTAATTTATTAAAAAAAAATTCTGAGGTGGAGCCATGTTATTGGTAGTTTGCGGCATATTTGTCCTACTGTAGAACTGCTCCTAGACAGCCTAACAGAAAGGACACGCACCCCTTCACAGCTTATTTGTAGGGTAAGGGTCCCTTAAACTATATGGTAGGTTGATTTATTTGTCCATAGGAGAAGAGAAATCACTTTGAATGAAAGAAAATGCTTCCCAAAATCAAAGTTGGGGAAAGTCTGGAGACCATAGGATGTTGTGAAGACTAAAAACATGTTTCTGCAATGGAAGGAAATATATATATATATTATTTGGTTATAAATTGAATATACGATACATAAATTTCTGTGGTTTTGTCCTTGTTTTTTTTTAATAAAGAATTTAAGGAATATGAGGAAGAATTAATTTTTTTGTCTTCAACCAAAAAAAAAAAGTATTCAGCATTATTTTTTAAAAAAAATCTTTTTTTTAGTTATTGGAATTGTTTGAAGAATTTTGATTCTTGCTCAGTCTATTTTTATTCACCTAGAATTACCACTCAATTGGTGCACAAATCATTACTTAGAAGAAGAGAATTAAAAATTTTCAAAATACCAAAACAAATCTCTTTTTAGAATGTAAAAATGATGAAAAGAAATAGATACTATAGTGAGGTCCCTTTGTAAAAAGTAATGCTGAATTGTTTTTTCATATTCAAAAAATGAAATTATTTAAAACTCAAAAATAATTCCTTAGCTTTTCAGCCAATAAATTCTTGAAAACTACATTTTATAATACATAAAGTATGAACCTAAAAATGGAATAGGCTCCTTTTTTTTTTTTAATAATCTATGTCAATCATCGCCGTAGAGCTAGGCTCTAACATGTGCTTTCTCTTGTTTATCCAACAAAACTAATTGTAAAAGAAGAAAAGTAAAATAAATTTAATTATTAAATTTCAATGTCTTTATGTCATATATGCAAAATTATTGCACATAGAGAGGGGGAAAGTTTGAGGCCAAAAGAGGCTTTCATAATTGGAGGGGTTTTTTTTTTTTTTTAATTAAGTGGGATATCAATAATTTATGAAGAGACAACTGATATTTTGCTAGGATATCTTTCAAAACAATGGTTTAAAGACAATTTTGGAGGTGGAAAAAGAAAAAGGAAAAAAAAATAGAGATTTGATATGTTTAGCTATTTTTCATAATTTTTATAAAAAATCAGATTTACTAATTTCCATAATTAATTACTGAATTCTACTTAATAAAAGACTTTTGGTAATTATTGAAATACGTATTATTAATAATGCATTTCAAACAATTTATATGTGCCGTAAATTTAATAGCTATGTGGATTTTAAAGTAAAGATGTATTTTACTAGTAATTTAGATACTTTATTAACAGGGCAAGATAATTTTTAATATTTAAATATTATTAACTAATTTGTTAAACAAGTTCTAATAATTATGAAGTGCTACAATTAAAACGTTGAATAATTTATTGAGCAAGATCTAATAATTATAAAGTGCTACAACAACTATTTATAGATTGTGGCGTTTAATTTTGCTTTTTGTTATAATTTATGTATATTTTATGAATATTTCTTTATTTATTTTCAAAACAAAGTCGTACATATACTGAAAAGTTTATCTTAAATTAGTAATTCACTTAATTTTAACACCTCTATTTTCGTGACTTACATGACGTCAGTAAAAGTATTCAATAATATTTAGTGTGCTTATTTTATTTTATTTTATTTTTGAGTTCAATAATATGTAGGATGGAGAGTCGAACTCACGACTTTTTAATCAAAAATATTATATCTTAACCAATTGAATTATTCTCGATTTGACCATTTTGTATGCTTGTTTTATGTTTGGAAAGTAACATATTAAAGCACATATGATTAGTACTTTTTTTTTGTTATCAAGTCATTTTGGGTATCCCAATAAATATAATTTTATATATATATATATCCCAATAAATTAACCTTTTAGGTCTTTTCCAACCTCTATGATCTTCTGCACGTATATAGAGGGAGACCATACTTGCTAGTTGCTAAGACAGCTAGCTATCACCTTCCCATTAAAAATTATCAAATAATATAATTACATGAGATGAAGAGAATTTGACAATGACCCAAAAAAAAAAAAAATTTGACATGGTCCAATTTTTAAAATGTCAATTTTTTTTGAATTGAAGTGTACATGACCCATAAAACTAAGAGAATATTGAACAATCTTTTCCATTTACATGGACCCCAATGTATATATGGGTGACATAGCTTTGGATATGTTATTGGTTTAAACCTATTTTTTTCCTTGAATTTGTTTGTTTATTTCATTGTAAGATATTTTAAATATTCTATTTTAGTCTCTAAATTTTATATAAATAGTGGTTTTAGACTTTATTCTAATTTTGTCTATCAATTATTTAACATAAATCTGAATCAACTTAAAATCCAGTACTTAATTTGCTATATATGGTTTCAAATACTTGTCTATGTAAAGATGTTTTTCCATAAGTTAAATAAACAAAATACATCTCTACATTAGGCTTCTATTAAATGATAAAAAAATAATAATGATAAGGACTAGAATAATTTTTTATAGAAAATTTAGAAACTATAATAAAATGTTTGAAGTTTTATGAACTAAAATACAATATACATGAATGTGTCAATGAGATCCAAATCTATATTATTCTATATATGCTATAATTTTTTGAAGAAAGTCCCAAGAAAAGTGAGATTTATGGATTTAAAAGTAGCTAGAGAGAATGAGATAAGATATGCAGAGAAGAAATTTCTAAACACGAGTCATGTCTCAATTTGGTGGGATCAACCCCGAGTAAAATGGCAGTGAAAAATAAAAGAGAAGCTCATAAGTCCAAATAAGATATACTAACAAAAGTTTAGAAACTAAACTTGTCAAGTGAGAGGATCATTGCCAACCCATTGGCTTCATCTTCTTCTTCACCTACCGCTAATAGAATAGCTTCGTCCGGAAAATTCGTCCCCTTACTAACCAAATCAAGCTCATAGTCAAGCACGGGATAATTTGTAGATAAAAATGTCATAGTTTGTTCGAGGGTTCACTTTGTTTGCTCGTGTGGGCGTGGGAATAAATAGTGAAGTAGTTTGAAACTAATTTCGAAGGTGGAATTGTCGTTGTGTGAGATGATTTGAAATTGCACCAAAAACTCTTAACGAAACATAATAGTTTCACATTAAATAATGATGAAAGGACTATACTATGGATATGAAATTGAAAATTAAATGAAGATCGGCATCGAAATGCATGATTATGCTTTTAGAATGTGTTTGAAAGGTTTAAAAGGACACTGAGCAATTATTTTTTCTTTCTATATAAATGTGTATTATGTAAGGTTGTGGGTCTCCTATGTCTTTTAGAGAGAGAAGAAATGAATGGATGAATTTGGAGGGTGGCTTAGTCCTTATCCATAGGCATTAATTTGTGATTTTGGAGTTTGAAGCATTTCAAATGGCCAACCAGATTTATAGGAGCCTTGTGGGCTTAAAGCTAAACATTCAAATCTCTCATTGCAAGTCATTACTGTTTTAGTACAAAAACTGTCATATTTGTTTGGTTATTTACTATTTGGGACCCAATTCAAACAAATTTATAACCAAATTTGAAACTTTGCAGAATCAAAATTTGACTATTTTAGTAAAAAGAAAAAAATAGTAAAAGTACCACATTTGGTTTCTTATCTTTTTTTTCTTTTTCTTTTTTTTTTTTTGAATAATAACATTAAAAAAAATATCATTTTTAAATCCAGTATAATTAACAGCCTACTAAAACCTTCTTAAAGGAAACAGACCACAAATGAAAGTTCTCTATCAGTTTCATTGAAGTTTATGAGGAATATCAGAGTACAAAAAAAAATACTTTACAACAGATATCAAAACAGAACCAGTAAAAAACTTGCTTACATGTTTATGGAATATAAACTGATTGCTGATCCTATCTCCCTCCTCCCCTCAATTGCATCATCTATGCAGGTCGAGAACCCGGTCCCGATCCAGCGAGGAAAGATCTTGCCAAAGAGCAATATTTTTCTTTCTGCTTTTTATATTCGCCGTAACGCAGGAAGAAATAACCAAGGTAATCGAAATCGATCGGAGACATCCTCGCCTACAAATCAGAATAAAATTATTGAAAAAGTTTGGTGAAAATAGTTCATTGTCGCTGGGAATGGGAAGGGAGTGGATGAAGTAGCTAGTAAGGTACCTGTATCAGCGCCCATAATGCCCAATACAAGTGAGAAGCTAGCATGAATGTGTTCGACTCTACGTAGAGAGCTTCAAGATCTTTTTTAGAAACCTTTCAGAAAAATACAATAATTCTGATTAATATTGAAAATAATTACTAAATGCGTTACATGCTAATGATTTCGTTACCGATATGTTACCTGTTCCATGCATGTTAGAAATGTCATAATCTTAATTCTAACATTGATAAGCTTTATAACAGCCTAGTGGAGAGTAACAGCATACCAGCTCAGTATAAGCAAGCATAGTAATATGAAACCATGAAGCAAAGAATCCAAATTCTACAGTGCACGGTGTCGAGGCTCCGAGGAAGGTAAGGAAGGTGAGGAAAGTTTTCAAAATATATAAGCATGGTAGGGGTCATCATCATGGGTGATGGTTTGATGTAATGAAAAAGTCTACCAGATTCTAAACTTTTTAATATGCATCAACCAGAGTACATAAATCATTTATAGATGCTTGCCCACATATTGATTGATGTGTTAAAATGAAATGTGTATTTCTGTCAACGCACCTCATCTGGTTTTTCAGGTTGTAAATAGTGCCTGAAGAAATTATACTGTTCCTCCTTGGATGGATAACTGCTCAACAATTGATAAAATGTAGTCAAACTCCGATGTCCCAACGTTTTAGAAAGAAAATTTACAGATGAAAAGAAGATTAAGAACCTACAAGTCGTAGTCACAGTCATAGCCAGCATGTTCATTGAAGTGATTGCCGATGTCATAGCCTCTGTAACTGTATGATCCGTACTCGAAATCAATGAAGTAGAGTCGTCCTGAATGTTTGTCAGATGAGCAATGAGGTCAACAGGATGAGCATCTTATTGAGTGAAAGCAGAGAAGTTCATCAACTAAAGCTCACAACCAATCCTTGGTCGTCAAATTCCCTCTCTGCCTCGTGAGGAAATCAAATAGCTAACCAAAAGAGAATCCATATTTTGAAGACCTAATGCATGTTGTACCATGTATACTACCAACATATCTACTCTGACATCTCCTAAGTTGTTCATTCTCAACAGTCAACAGGCATGCTCATATTCGTCGCATATTTGGAAAGTAGAAAAAAAATTTATGAAGATGATGTTGCTTAAAGAATACTTCAAATTGAAGAACCAATCAGCATCTAGTCCCACTCCTACCTCATGATAACTTGACTACCATTTCCCATGGGCATCCTCGTAATTCATATCATAGAGAAGGAAAAAAGGAAACTGATATTGACAATAGAGAAGGATATGTGAATACATATGTGTGGTTATATGAACGACGGAAGTAATGCATAGTCATGGGGATAAGTACCTGTTTCCTCATTTAGCATTAGGTTCCCAGAAAGCAGGTCATTGTGAGCAAACACTACGGGGGCATTAAGGAGGCTTGTTAGTTCCTGTTCAATATGGCGAGTTGCATTAATAAACAAGACTCTCTTTTCTAAAGCCATATATGTGTATGACTGACAGATGATGATCACTCAAAAAATGATCATAACTTCAAAAACTACCTTAATCTCAAGTATTTCATTATGAATTTCCTTAAATGAAATTGTATCGTATATACTTTGCTTCCCAGTATCATCAAATTGAAGTGTAGAGGCTGAAAGTCAAGAATGAGAAACGTGAAAACCAGTTCAAAAGAAAATAAAATGCAAAACTGCACGAGGGGTCCTCCGAGCAGAAAAAGCTTGTTCTTGGTCAAGAAAAATAACCTTTGTCGTAAAATTTGAAAATTTCATTCCACAACTGAGGTTCTCTAGAACCTGGAATATCTACTTGGTGGAACTTATGAAGCTGTTTGGCAATTTCTGCAGCTAGCTCTTTCTTTTTCATATCTGCAAGACCAGACAATATATTAACACAATATCTGTTAATATATTATCAATCATAGAGTTCGTAAGATATTTCTACAAAAAAACAGATTGCTTGATATATAAGAACGTTAGAAATTGAGAGGGGGAAAGCAACGTCAAGATACTCTATTGATGATCAAAAAGATGGACAACTCAAATTAGGGTTAAACCGCCCCTCCCCCCTACAAAAAAAAAAAATGATTGCCCACACTGAATCAGGGTACAGGTCAGTCCCGTTCATGTTAAACTCAAATGATGCATGATAAAGTATCCTCCAGTCAATACCTTCAAGTCTGATGAAATCACACATTTCCTAAGACGATATCACTCTCCAAACTCCAAAAAATGCCCTTGAACCCAATCAAGGGCTATTTCAATTATTACCACCGAAATTTTTTTAAAAAACTCAAGTTAATTGTTGAAATCCCAGCCCACAGATAGCAGCTAAACGTGGAAAACAAATCTTAGACCAAGGTTGAACAATCAAAACCGTGGATATTATTAAATTTATATGTAATTCTCTGTCTCCATAGATCTTAACTACAAAGCTTTCAATGAGACCACTACTAGATTGAAAAACGCTACATAATCCAACAATCTTCGACACTGAATGTTAGAATTGGATTGTCTGCAAGGTCTAAATCAGAAAGTTCCTAAATGATATCTTACCTTGTGATTCTAGTGTACGTGCATTAATAAATGACTGCACCATGCCATTTTTAAAAATTCCAAGAAGCTTGGCACCAAATCCTGCAGCTGAAAGATGTTTGATTGCCTAATACAAGATTTCATGAGATTACAGAGTGAATAACATGATACAAGAAAAAGTCACTCACTACAAAGGAGGGGGAAGCCAAGTGAAAAATAAACAATTAGCAAGCATTATTTGGACAATAAAATTTAAGATAAAAACAAACAAAAAAAAAAACATGGTTTGGTTATGTAGAATGCACTCTTGATTCCATAAAATTGACACAAATTTTCCTGAATCCTCTTGGTTCAAAACCATACGAGTAAGGGATGTAAGACCATAATACCTG
>JAOANK020000053.1:355025-368151 GCA_026257165.2 Telfairia occidentalis | reverse complement strand
TGACCTTAATTGTTAAGGTAATTTAAAAATAAAAATAAATAAATAAATAAATAATAATAATAATAAAAAAGTCAAAGTAACTTATATGATATTAAATCCTAAGTAACTAACCATTATGGTTTGAATCAATTCTCTTGAAATCTTCTTTACTATTTGCTTTGGCTCTTATTGATCACTAGATCCATCCAAGATCGCTCAATGTTTTTATATTATGAGAAGTACAAGACATTTTCAGTTCTATGTTTGAAAGAAATGTTGTTATGAACTAGTGAGTAATATAACAACTTTTTTAAATGTGTAACAATAAATATAAAATATCTACTATAAGCATGCTTTGGATTCTATGGTAATTTTTGAAATTGTTACAAACGATGGGAGGAAAAATCCAACTTTAACAAGTGTTGTTCACAAATTTGGCTTTGTCTGTAACCTAAAGTTAGAAATTGGAGCTATGTTTTATATACAACCGTGCTTATTTTCAAGCTATGATTTTTTTTAATCAAACCAGCTATATAAATTCACATTTCATAAATTCATGGTCATATAACTCATATTTTATACTACATATACTAACTTTTACACATCATAAATTTGTAATAAAGGCAAACTGAAGTTTATATAACCTATTCTTTTGTACAATCCAAAATAGATTACTCAAATTAGATTCTCAAACTCCATAACTCCATACTTGATGGACTCTAAACTTATAAAGGCAGAGTAAAACACCCCTTAATATTAGCTAAGTTACCGTATTAATTTGAACTATATTCAAACCTTTGGAAGTTACATCGATATTAATTAATTTTTAAAACCTCAAGAACTATAAAGCATCAAAACCCCTCTCCCCTCTCCTCAACCTAAGTATAACTCAATTGATTAAGACATATCTCTACGACCAAAAGATCGTGGATTCGAATTCCTGCCCAGATGTTGTTGAACCCCACCCACCCCTCACTCCTCTTTCAAATGTGCAGTAAATCAATATCAAGAATTTTTTACACATTTCCCATTGGCATTAAATACTTGGAGCCAATACTATTCTAATTCTACCACACTTTCAAACCATTTGAGTGCCACTCTAACTGCAAATGAAACGTTTCTTATTGTAATTTGCTCAGGCAGACAAAAGAAGAAGAAAGGCAGATAATTTTTGGCTAGTGAGTGAGGTAGCAAAAGCACTCATGGGAAGGCTTGCGTGTCGTAGATTTTACAATTTTCAAAATCATACTCGATCTTACCTGCTAGAACAGACACTGATAAAGCTAATGGTTTTGCGCGTTTGAGATTCCCATTGTCGTGTCGTCTAGCCTTTAGCCTTTGCAATCAATCTCTTCTTTACAAATTCCCATTGAATATTTGACAAATATCACACTCAAAAGAATCAAAGTTCAAATAAGCAATATGATGAACCTGACCTCCAACTTTATCATGACCTAACTGTGATCTGTCTCAATCCTACGATGGAGGTTCATACTTTAGTATTTATCTAATTTGTTAAAGAATGTCTATAAAACAGGGAGTTCCCACCAATGCACAAACAGACTGAGTTGGAGAATAGCTGAAGCAGCACAAGGCTTACTTAGCTTACATTCTCCACCAAACAATGGTTTGTTCTTTTCAGTTCATTGTGGAATTCACATAGGATCGAATGGATTCAAATATTTCTTCTTTCTAAGTAACTATTTCAGTGGCTACAGGATGGAAAGCAGAGTTTGACAGTTGCTGATACTGTGGACTACAAACGGTGTCCAGCAAACCGGTCTAAAACCGGTGGTTGGGTCCCTGCAGCTCTTATTCTAGGTCTGCATTTTGTCTTATCTCTCTCTGATCCATCCTTCCTGCTTGAAGTGTTTGTAGGAACTAAAACCAGAATTAGCTTTCAACCCTGTAAATAAACGATTGTCTCGGAGGAGTTTGACCTGTTGTTTCCGTATCTCACAGAAAGCAAAATCTATCAAGTTTCGATCAAAGGTTGTCTTAGATGATCAAGAACTTAATGTTCTTCTCTTGTCTGAACTGAAATTATCAGCTAATTGAGTTCAATGTAACCACCAGGTTTTGAGGCATGGGCTATGGTGGTTTATGAGATGTTTTTAAAGAATGAACCATGATGGTCAAATTTCAGAGAAAAAAAAAATGTTAATCTTAATCATGGAAGATAGGCTTTTAAAGTTTTATGCGGTTTTGAAGTGTACATCATTAGCACATCCCACATTCAAAAGTTGCTCAATCTCAGTTTAGATCAATATTTTTCCACCTTTTGAAGAGAGAGGATGGGACCCTAAAGAGCCAGCAAAGCCATAAACAACTTCAAATAGTTCTGTCCATGTCATTAGTTAGATAGCTGAGAATGGAAAACGGACAAATATTTTAGCTGGATACTTCACTCATATTTAACTTTTGGCCATCATGTGCTCTACAATTATACTCCACTTTCTGTAAAAGAAAGAATATTCAATTCCTGCTCACTTTCCTAAGCTGCACAAAAAGTTCTCCTGTTGGCATGAAATATGGTTCATCTTGTTTCTTCAAAAAAAACTAAAAAATAAATCATAACGGTAAAAAAATAAAAATTGTAACAGAGATAGGATGTAGTTTTTAGAATTTTGCTTCAGAATGAATCAAGCTCATCAATTTTTGGGCAGGGATTGAAGTATGTGAAAGGCTTTCAACAATGGGAATAGCTGTCAATCTAGTGACTTACTTGGTGGGAACATTACATCTGCCAAGTGCAACTTCAGCCAACATTGTCACAGATTTCATGGGTACATGCTTCCTCCTATGCTTGCTTGGAGGTTTTCTGGCAGATTCTTTCCTTGGAAGATATAAGACAATAGTAATCTTTGCCTCAATACAGACACTGGTAATTGCAGATTTTCTTTTGTCAATTTGACATATGACAACCTTATCTTTCCCTTTCACAACTTAACGAAAATTGCTATATTGAAATTAGGGAACTGGAACCCTAGCAATAATAACAAAGCTGCCACAACTACATCCGCCTCCTTGTGACCCTAGTAGCAGCAAGAACTGCAAGCAAGCCAATGGGTTTCAGATGGGAATGCTTTATTTCCCTCTGTATCTAATTGCTCTAGGAACTGGTGGTATCAAATCCAGTGTTTCAGGATTTGGGACCGACCAATTCGACGAAAAAGATGACAAGGAAAAGGCTCAGATGGCACATTTCTTTAACAGATTCTTTCTGTTTGTCAGCAGTGGGACTTTGTTAGCAGTGACAGTGCTAGTTTACTTGCAAGATGAAGTGGGTCGCAGTTGGGCTTATGGAATTTGTTCTGTTTCAATGTTCACAGCAATTTTGATATTCCTGTGTGGTACTAAGAGATATAGATACAAGAAAAGCGTGGGAAGTCCAATAGTTCATATCTTCCAGGTCATTGTTGCAGCAATAAACAAGAGGAAGATGGAACTTCCATTCAATTATACTTTGCTATATGAGGATTCTGCTGAAACATCGAGAATCGATCACACAAATCAATTCTGGTTAGTGGTTTTTTGGCATAAAACAACTTGAGGGTTTAGATAATCTCTGAAAGTGTGTTGAAATAACGATTCACACATACATCTAGATGGTTAAATGCAGAAAAATAGAATTCCTAATTTTTCTAACCTACTTTAATCCAAAATTTCCAAAAAAAAAAAATTGATGTTATGAATGTGTTCGGGTTTAATGCTGTGACAACATTTAACAAGTCATAAAGAACATGCCCATAAACCAAATTTTGGACAAGCGTGATAATTTTTGCAAGCTATTAATTTGGTTTACTTTCTAGTTTTCTGGACAAGGCTGCAATTATTGCAGAGGGAGATTTTGAAAAATCTGCAAGTTCTGCTCCCAATCCCTGGAAGCTCTGTTCAGTAACAAGGGTAGAGGAGGTGAAGATGATGATGAGACTGCTACCTATATGGGCCACAACCATAATCTTCTGGACTACATATGCCCAGATGATCACTTTCTCAGTCCAGCAGGCATCCACCATGGAAAGATCATTTGGATCTTTCCAAATCCCAGCCGGCTCTCTTACTGTTTTCTTTGTGGCAGCCATATTGATTACGCTGGCTTTGTATGACCGTCTTATAATGCCGCTTTGGAAGAAATTGAAAGGGCAACCAGGTAAATATGGAATTTTCATATTATTCTCTATTTCCGTTCTCGAAAACAATGAAAACATGAAGGAGGAGGCGAGGAAAAAAGAAACTGCAATAAATATCAATATACATATAAGATCTAAAATTATGAAAAATGTGATAAAAATTGGACTTTATTAAAATTTCCAAAACTTCATCGACGGTTACAAGGTTGAATGAAAAAACCTACCTATTCAAGAATGCAAACTAAACATCCAAAACTAGATTAAGAATTTAGTTAAATCGTAATGAGGTCTAAGCCCCAAGGGGCGGCCCAATTGGCTAAGGCCTACAGTCTCCGAGGAATACCTACCTGGAAGTTGCATGTTCAAATCTTTGAGTGAACTTAATAAAAATAACTTTTGAAGTCTGAGCCTTGGGTTTAGGAAGCAGTTTACTACCTATTAGAATCTTGTAAAACATGATTCATCTTCATCAATCTTCGTTTTACAGGTTTTACAAATCTACAGAGGATTGCCATAGGCCTTATCCTGTCAAGTTTTGGAATGGCAGCTGCAGCTTTAGCTGAGACGAAACGGCTCTCAGTGGCTAAAGCCGTAAGTAGATCCACGGCAACATTGCCTTTAAGTGCGTTTCTATTGATCCCTCAGTTCTTCTTGGTGGGCTCTGGAGAAGCTTTTATCTATACTGGCCAGCTTGATTTCTTCATAACACAATCCCCAAAGGGGATGAAAACTATGAGCACTGGCCTCTTCCTCACAACTTTATCGCTTGGGTTTTTTGTTAGTAGTTTTTTGGTTGCAGTTGTGAAGAGGGTAACTGGAAGCAAGGATGGGCAGGGATGGCTTGCAGACAACATAAATTATGCTAGGCTCGATTGTTTCTATGGACTTCTAGCCATACTAAGTGCCATAAATTTTGTATCATTTTTAGTTTGTGCAATATGGTATAAGCCACAGAAACACAAACAACTTCTAGAGATAGAAACTAGTACAAATGGGGGATCCGTGGCTGAGAAATGCTAGTAAATTAAGTTAGACTTTGGGTTTGTTTATTTTGTTTCAGTATTCCACATTAAGTTTCAATGGCTATGCTCATGTTGAATTTGCTAAAACTGAACTCTTGATTGCTTTTAAATCCCCGAAAATGAAACACAAAACTGAAGTATGCAAGTGAGAAAAACTTGCAATTCTTTATCAGGTAGCAGAAAACTGAAGACCAAAGTAATTGCTACTTTGCTAGACTCGTAACCTCCTCCCCCCCTTGAGATAATTTTGAATTCCCTCCTCTCTTGTATGTTCTTCTAGTGTTTATAAGCATATGATTTAAACACGTAACTGTATAATATAAAAACTCTTCCGCCTTTGGGGGGGATGGGCATCTAAACAAGACGAGAAAATGATCATAAATAATAGTAGATATTAGTTAAACATTCTGGACAGCTTCCTCCTGGAAGCTCAGTCCCATAAACATCCACAACAATTCATTCTCCTGTCGGTCAGAGAGACAGATTCTGTACTACAACATTAGAAAACTAAAATAATCCCCATAACCCCACAATAAATAGATGGACCGAAAAAAATAATATATCTAAGAACACATACCTAACTCAAAACTCCAAAATTTAGCCGAGATATGAATTCGATTTTTGCAGCTACTTTTAAACATCATCGATCTGTTCTCTTCTGCATGTCTCCTCGTAAAAGCTCAAACGTGTCATTAGCCTAATTTTGACTGTCATTCTTCCTTTCATTCCCTTCTTCTCTCTCCTCCAACAACCTACCAGCTTCCTCGTCTGCCTGCTGAGCCTTTTTCTGACCTTCCGCGGCTTTGAGTGCCTGCAACTTGGAATGGTTGTAATACGCAACCCCTAAGAAGGCAAGCCCATAACCGAACAAATTAATGGGTGTCACGGTATCTTTTATCACAGACCAGGAGAATGCGATCAATAACCAATCCTTCACTACTCCGGCAACATTCATTGTCAGAGCAGACGTCTTACCGACCAGTAAAAACACCGCCAGATTCAAAGCAAAAGCACAGAATGAGTTGGTACCAAAAATCACGAAATCCAAATGGAAGCTCGAATTATCCCTCAACAAGGGGTATTCCACAATTAACCAAGGGACAGATAAGAAAACCAAGCAACACGGAGCCACATAGTAAAGCGACGTGATGGGATTCAAAGAGATACCCTTGGAATTCAACAAAATCTGGATCATCACCAATCGGGTTGCCTCGAATGCGACCGCCAACAGCTGCAAAGTCACTCCCTTCGAATTGAATTTCGCCTCTCCGTACGCAGCGACCGCAACACCAAGCGAGATCGAAACCATATTAGCCATAGTATCGGACTTAAACTTCTCCTTCTTAAGCGAAACTCCGATCGAGTACACAGCGACAGGCATCAGGGCCTTGAGCATCTGTATAAAAGAAACCGATAGATAGATATATGCCGAATTAGAAAACCAGAGAGAAAGCGAGTACAGCGCCCCGATGGGAACCACGGATTTGAGGTAAAGCTCACGGGACATGGAGACCGGCTCCACAACTTTGAAAACGCTGACGAGTAGGTAAGCGATCGAGGAACAGAAGGCCATATGGATCATGGTGAGAGAGATCGGGAACGGCCAGTTGTACATCTTCTGATCCAGAATGAACTTGTTGTAAACGATTACAGAGAAGCTGAGGAAGATCCATATCGCGACGTACGCATACGAAATGAGGACTTTCTTCAGAACACTCTCGGAGATGGCTCCGCCTTTCCCCATTTTTCCGACCAAACTGAAGATCTCAGATCGAAAACTGAAAACGGAACTCGAGGAATGGAAATGGCGAAACTGAGATGATTTTGAGGAGAGAGCCATATGATCATGATGAATTGGGCTGGAAAAAGGACAGTTACGGGCCTAGTCAAATGGGCCTTTTCTTCTTTTTTTTGTTCGTTTGAACCCGAAACTGGGCCTGCTGAAGCCCATTTTAGTGGGAGCAAATTTGTTAATATAATTTTCACTGGGCTTTCGTTTATAAACTTGGTGGCATTTAGTTTAAATTACTTTTTCTCCTTTAAATTTTTAAATTGTTTTATTTCGGTTCTTGAACTCTCTCTATATATATATAAGTTAGTTATTATATCTTACTTTTACTTTTTTAGTAGACGGATGATGTGATATTTTAACATGTGTGTAATAATATTGGTGTAGACATATATTGAAGTCACAGTGGAGCTAAGAAATATTGAATGACCATAAATTAAATGAGATAATAGTTCTAATGACTAAAATAGTTATTAATTTTAAAATTTAGGGATTGACAGGTACATTTTGGAATTTCATATAACAACATAGTTCATTTTAAATGTTTTAGGACAAAAGTAAAATTTTTTAAGTTCAATAATCATAATGGAAATGACCTTAGAATTCGTATATCAATATGGGATTTCAAACATCTTACCTTCATGATAGATTGCTAATTCTTTAAATACTTTTTTCTAATACACATTAAACAAGTTTTTTTAATATATATACTTTAGACTATTGAACTGTAAAAATATTGAAAACAATGGTCCATTATGACGTACTCTAGAGATAAATATTAACAAAATTACATTCTATATTATAGTTCAATTAAACGATTGATAGAAAATAGAGAATATTTACATACGTGTCAACTTTTAAAATAATTTAGCTTTTTTTTTTTTGGTATGTGCAAAACAAGAAAAGTAGAATAAAGCATGATAAACCAAAGCTGGGGACATCACTGCAGAGCGATCTCATCGCCCAATTAATTTTTCATCCAAATACTCGAAAAAAAGTTTTTTTTAAGCATGGGTCTCCGAAGCATTTGCGATCTAGTTTTAAGTTTGTTGGGCTAGTGAAACACCGACCATGTCTCTATTCGTGCATCTCTTCCTAATTTCATCAACATATAATTATATTTTTGCGTCATGTCTAACATCATTTTGTAAGAATTGTCAAACCACTTTCGAGTCAGTTTCTACCTAAATTTACTATATACCTACTTTCAATAGCTAACTTGATTTCGTCGTGAAGAGCCATAGGTTCAACAAACTTTACAAATCTAAATTGTTGATATAAAAAATTGAAAGTTCAAATTTAATCGAGAAAACAGGGCGAATAAAAATTTTAGTGATAAATGTGAATATTTATTAACCTAAAAGATTGATGTGAAATTGAGACTTTGGGAGGGAAAAAAGTTGCCGACAAAAAGGCAGGTGGGAAGCTTTTAATATATCATATCATGAGTCGAGCTAACATAAAAAGTGTTGCTCACCAAACCAATCAATCTAGCCTTTAATTTGTATGCTGCAACAGTGATTTATTACAACATCTTTTCATAGGCTTTTTTTTTTTTTTTTTTAAGTCCAATATAACTCAACTAGCGAGCCAACTCTACTGCGTATGTAAAATTTGATCACTAAATTATATAAAATATCTCTATATTTTATATTTTATTTTAAAAATATCATTATATTTTTAAAAGATTCAAAACTATATTTCAACTTTATCAAACGTTTCAAAACTATCATTGAACCATACATATTATGTTGATGTCGAACCTATTTTATTTTGGCAATTTGTGATATGTATTTGTATTATAATTTTGTTACTGTATTTAAAAAAACATGACAATTCAATTTTGTTGCATTCAAAATCATGTCCTAGTCGAAGTATGTATACGAGTTTACGTATGAAAAGATTTGAACTACAACAATATTTATGCATACGTGACATTATCTTTTAGTCAATTTTATGCATAAACGGTTATTTCAATTAGTATTTTAATGATCGTGTTACCATTGTTTTTATTATTTGATATAAAATTGAATGTTTTTTTTTTAAGTTCAACAACATGTGGGGATGAAAATTCGAACTCACGATCTTTTAGTCAGAGAGATATATCTTAACCAATAGAACTATGTTTGGTCTGACATATAAATTTGAAGGCTTAAGTTCCATAGTTTGTTCTACTTTGAATTTATAATAACCAAAATATTATATAATTTGATACAAGTTATATTTTTTAACCGTGTATTAATGGTTGCCAATCTGAGCATAGTTTAGTGGATAACACACATGTATTACCATCGTAGAGGTTGATTGTTCGATCCCCTATCTCCACAAATGTTGAACTAAAAAAAAAAAAAACGTGTACTAATGGTGCACACATCTTTTGTGTGAAGTGTCTAACATTTTTCAATCCAATATTTTTCTACATTTTCTCTCATTACAAATACTTTTTATCTTTCTATTTTTTTTTTCTGTCATATCTTTTGCTCTCGATTTTATTGTTACTCTATAATTTTATCATTTTCTTTAATTATTTCGCTTAAAATTTCTCTTCTTTTAACTTTTTTTTCCCCATTTCTAACTATCTTTTTTTTTTCTATCATATCTTTTGCTATCAATTTTATTGTTACTCTATAATTTTATCATTTTCTTTAATTATTTCGTCTAAAACTTATATTCTTTTAACTTTTTTTTTCCCTATTTCTAACTATTTTTTAAAAAATAATTATAACTAAAATTATTCATCCTAGTTTTTACTTTCTAAATTCTTTTTTTATCTATCGAAATTTGTTCTCACTAACTTTTCATTCTAAAACTTTATCTTTATGTATTTAAATATTTATTATCCAATTTTTGATATATTTTTCTCTCTCTAACACATATCTCTTAACTTTTTAAAAACTAAAAACAATTACAAATAAATTTGGTTTTATGTTTTTAAAAAATATATGATATGATATAATTTGGAGACTCATAATATTCGACTGTTGTATCATTGACATTATAAAATGAATCACTAATTTTTTAATATAGCATGTGTGTCAATTTTTGTTCTATATTTTTAAAACCAAGAGTGCAATAAATATTTAACACTATTAAAATATCATCGATAAATTTCAAAAATTGTAAAAAAAATGAGTTTTCAAAAAATGTGTTATTTATTTTATAAATTTGACCGAAATTTAAAAGTATCATTAAAAACAAAAGATTGAACAAAAAAAGAGTATAACTTAATAACAAGATATTAGATTATAAATTTTAATTATTGAACTTTAATGGCTATATTTAATGGGTCCACGAACATTAAAAGGTGTGTATAATGGACCTCTAAAATTTAACTAGTGTATTTTCTTTTTTACCACTAATTAAAAAAATATGTCTCTCAATTTTAAAAACGTAAATATTTTATACAATTTAAGAACCCAACATATAAAATTAAAAGGTCGGGATTCTATTAAATATACAAAATATAAAATTCATAGATTCAAGATATTTTTTAAGTTTAAGAATCCATTAAACATAAAATTAAAAATTTAAAGAACTCTTGGTAATTTATTTATTTTTAAGTTTGAAGATTTATTAGCCAGCACTGAGAGTTATTATTATTATTATTTTTTGTAATTTAGTACTAGAAAAACATAAAAATTAAATTAGTGATGCAAAATTAGATTGCAAACGAAGAATTTAAAAAGCTACCTTTTCTTTTAGTACGAAAACTACCTAAATTGTTGGGTAAATATAGAAATTTTATGTAAGAGGATTTTTTATTTTTTATTTTTTATTTTTTAGTTCAACAACACCTCAAGTGAAGTGAGAGAATTCAATTATATTCGGTTTGACGGAATCTTACTAAATGTGATAAAAAAAGGCTATCATTTATTAAAAAAAAAAAAAAACGAAGGCCATGATTTATGAAAATTAATAAAGGTAAAATCTATGTAAATTATTTAGTTAAAAAAAAATCTACCTATATTACTAGCCTCGTCTTCATCTCAAACCGCATGGAAGAAAAAATGGCGGAGTAGAATTTTCAGGTGTGACCCAAGTGGACAAAGAATCTACACTGACAAGACATTCACCAGTTTCTCCCCATTCTACACTGCCTTTAATTCTCTCTCTCTCTATCTATCATTTCTCTCTTTTTCCATCTGCAGTGACATGCCCACTAATGGTAATTATTACCTCTCAACCCACTAATCCACTTGCTGCAGGCCTCCATTGTCATTCGGCCTTCTTCCCGCCGTAGATCCTTCGGTGCAATTCACTTTCTGCAAATTTCTGATCGACCCTTGTACAGTTTTCCTCTTCTTCTTCTGCCACTGTTTGCTCTGTGAATGGAGACGAACAATAAGTTGCACAAGAAGAGGAAATGGTTTCTTCCCCTGGTGTTTTCTCTGCTTCTGACCACTTTGGTCGTTTTCATTACGGTTTTTACTTCGCCCCATGTCTCATCTTCCCAACTCTACCGCACCCATTTGAAAAATCGGATTCCCCATTTCGTTGAATCAAAGGTTACGGTCTCGGAAACTTCCGGCGACCTAGTTCCTCGCTTGGCGTATTTGATCTCGGGCTCCACCGGCGACGGGAGGAGCTTGAAGAGAGCTTTGAAGGCTCTGTACCATCCTAGGAATCAGTACGCGGTGCATTTGGACCTGGAGGCTCCGGCGGCGGAGAGATTGGAATTGGCTGATTTTGTGAAGACCGAGCCGATTTTTAAGAGTGTGGGTAATGTGAGGATGGTTTTGAGGGCGAATTTGGTTACTTACAGAGGGCCGACGATGGTCACTAATACGCTTCACGCGGCGGCGATCCTGTTGAAGGAAGGTGGAGACTGGGACTGGTTTATTAATCTCAGTGCTTCTGATTACCCTCTCGTCACTCAAGATGGTATTTATTTAGTCTAATTTCAAAACCCAAGGATTCATTTTAAGCACTTTGGTTCCTTTTATATGTTATTTCATACTGATTCTTCGTCATTATTATCAATCATCCTGATCTTTTTCTTCTTCTTCCTCTTATTGTTTTTATTGATGGACTGCAACTCGATCATTTCTTCGTCTCTGAAGGAAATAGGGATTGTGGTTTGGGCATTTAGTTCATACTATTTTTGGTTTGATTACTTTCCCAACTTTTTCTTTCTGGTTCTGTTGATCATGTTATGAGTTTTCGGCTGATTTAACCATTTTGATCAACCTATTATTATGGATTTATACTAGCTTTGCTGAAGGCCAATGGGGATGTTTGAGTTCTGGTTTTAACAAGCATGAGATTGATAAGTTTGGATTTGTGTTAGTTGCTTTTGAATTATGAGATTTAGAAACTGGTTCTGTATTACATTTTTTCTTCTGTTTATAGCATTGGCAGAAGTTTATGTAATATAAAAATTTGGTTTTATACGTAGAATGTGAATTGATATAGACTTAGGTTGACTTTGATTTATACAACCCTAACCCATGAGTCAAAGTATCTGCTTCTTTAGGATGGAAAATTATGAAATTTGATTAAATTAGGCTAAACTGCACTTTTGTTTCTTTAACCAATTAATTGTCAGTTTCTAATTTTTGTATCTATTTTTCCTTTCTTTGATGTGTGAAAGTTTATTACAGTTGATCATTTCTATTAGAGGAATTGTATTAATGTCTTGTTCTGAAATCGTTTTAGTTCCTTCATGTGGTTTCATTAATCATCCACACTAACATTTTACAAAAGATTCAATTGGAAACTAACCTTTAACTTGAAGATTTGATAGCCATAAAAGATAGTTCGAAAAGGAAAAAGATCATTAAATTCAAAGTTTAACACATTAGCTCCTCACTATCTTTCCTCCATGTTTTCGTCGATCGGAGGGATGTTGGACAGGTTCTTGATTTTTTTTCTTAATAATAATAACGGGAATTTAGGCCGTAATCCTTACATTATGATCATGACCCACCTTACTATTTACGGGAGGCTTCGGGATCCAAGATACGAGAGATAACAAGTTTTGGAGTTCTTGAGTTATCAATTTGAAGGCTTAGACCTTGGAAGGTATCTTCAAATTTCCCTTGCTAGTAGGGCACTCGTTGGGGTCTTGAACGGCTATTATTGAGCCCCAAAAAAGTATTGTAGGTTGGTAATAATCTACAATAATTGGTTGTAAAACGTGATTGGGAGAAAAATAAGTTATGTTATTCAGTATGAGAAGGTCTCTATATATAGGTACACAAGAG
>JAOANK020000053.1:329869-341703 GCA_026257165.2 Telfairia occidentalis | reverse complement strand
GTGGGATTTTGGTATTATGACATTTTTTTATTTTGCTGTCTGAAATCATTTGAAGTTTTTTTTTTCTTTCTTTTTGTTTACTTTGTTTCTTTCATGTTGTGTAATTATGCATGTGCAGCTTTTATTTACACCTTAACAGTTTATGTTTGCCTCACCTTGTCCCTCTGTCCTTAGGTTGTATCTTGTGGCTATTTGGGCCTTTGCCCTTTAATGAAGTCTCTTGTTTCTTATAAAAAAAGCAGTCTATGTTTGCCCATGAATGTGGCAGTTATTAGGTGCTAATACTTGCTACATATTTCCAAGGGGGTATCGGTGGTAAGGGCTTGAGATATTTGGAGATACCCTCTCACGTCTATGGAAGTTCTAGCTCCCGAGTTGAAAACTTAAGAATAACTTGAAACCCTTGTTGTTTCCTGTGATAAAAACAATTACCACATTTTGTTAATATTTTTGATAATGCCATCTTTGACAGTCATTTTTGTTAGCTATATTGTTTTGGCTGCTAATTTCATCTGTTTGTTATGTTGGCAGAATGATGATGAGGATATGATCTATATGTACAATGCTTATCTGCACAAGCTGGTTACTTCTTTTTTATCTCATCCTCTGGCCAGGGACAAGGTCAGTTGGAAGATTTCCTCCTAAAATTTTACAGCTTTCTAGCTTGATTTTGGCCATTTGAATTGGCTTTTGATACTTTTTATATTAAAGCTATATTGATAAGAATTAAAACCATTTTTTTGGGATAAAAAACCAAGCTTTTCATTGATACAAAGATAAAAAGGGCAACAAAAACAAGCCCAAAGAAGGGAAACAAAAAAAGGCCCAAAGAAGGGCGACCATAGCTTTTGAACGGTCTCTAATCCAAACTAATTAAACCAAACTCCTAATTACAAAACAATTTTGTAACGGACACCCGCAAAGAGGTGTTGAACCTAACAACCTCCCAAACCTCTTCACTAGATCTCTCGAAATGTTCTTCGGATTGCCACCCAAAGGGAGACCAATCTCTAAAAATATTAATCCGTACTGTCAACTAGATATAACTCCCCATAGATCCCTATCTTCTTCTCTCAATTACCCTCACTGGTCGCCTATTTAAGAATGCAAAGAAATTACTTTTGGTGAATTTCGTAAGAGCATTCTTTTGGTGTCCTTCACAAGAAAGAAATAGAAGAATTTTCAAAGATAAGGAGCTTCTTTTTGCTTCTTTTTTGGATGCTATAGTTTTATTTGTTATATCTTGGTGTAAATGTCCTCCCTTATTTCATCACTATAGCTTTTCCTCTCTTTTATCCAATTGGTGAAGATTTTTGTAACTCCTTTGGATTGGGGATCTCCCCATCTTTTGTAAGTTCAGATCATCAATAAAATTGTTTCTTATCGAAAAAAAAAAGGAAAGAAAAGAAGAAAAGGGTTTGGCTGATCTATGTTCTTTCCTAGATGGGTGGATGATTGGCTTTTGTGGGTTGGAATTTTAAACGATTGGCTTTTGGAGGTCTTTGTAGGTTGGAATTTTAAAGGTAAGGTAAGGCTAAGGTTTCGTAGAATCGCATGGCTGGAGCTCCTTTTTTGCTTATATTGAGAGAAAGCAAATGATTTTTGAAGATATTATTTTTTTTTGTTAAGTGTTTTTTTTTCAGTGGTGTACAACATAAAAAGGTACTTGGGAATAACCCGAGAATGTAATCCAATTTCTACACTAAAATATTTTCTGGATTATGTTCTCAGGGTAGCCTGAGGATTTTTTTGAGTCATGAGAACACCAATGCACACAAAATACAAAGGAGGTTCCCCTTTGTGGTTCTCTCACCCAATCGATGTGCCATGTGCATGAAGAACTCAGAATCTCAAGAACACCTCTTCCTCACATGCTCTTTCACATGTAGATTTTGGTCCCTAACTTTTTCAAACTTGGGAAGCGGTTCTACCATAAAACATGAGACTTTATCTATGCTCAATATTAGTGAAACATCCTTTCAAGAAGGATAAGAAGCATCTTTGGCTTCATATTTCTGGAGTGTTTTTTTGGTTGTGACTTGAAAGGAATAACTACACCTGCTCAAACAAGCAAAAACTAAAAAAGTTACAAAATAACCCCTAATTATGCTGGATTACTGCCTCATTAGAGTACACATTAAGTAATTGAGCTTAACTTTAACGTTTTTGTGCTATATGCTGAGTTGACCCTTAAGTTTGGGTTATAGGTTTAGTTAATTTGATATGGATATGAAACTTTTCGGAAAATTCTAGTAAAATTATAAATTTTCAGGAAGATGCTTATTTTTGTGTGTAGATATGATTGTTTAGTCTGTCTGGGATGAATAAATTTCTTATTAATAATGGGAATTGTTTGTGAAAATATATTGTGTTGACTACTCATTCCAAAGAAACTGTCACTGTTCGTGCTTGTATGCTTATGTATATGCATTTCAATAAATACAGCCTAACCTTCTTAATAATTGCCATCTTTCATTTCCTAATTCCTAGGGAAACTTTTTTTAAGGTAATTGGTTTTTTATGGCATGAAGGTGAAAGAGTCAAAGGACAGAGCTATGAAAATGCTTAGTCAGTTTCGTGCTTCTGGGTCACAAGATTTCATGCATGATGGTGATTCAAGTTCCCATCAAGCTAGCGAAAATCTTCCTTTACCTTTTGTCTCCCTCTTGGAGTTTGTGAGTGAAATTTACCGGGTAAGCTTCGATTGAAGTATTTAAATAGTTTTGAAATGCTTAAAGGATAAAGGTTTTCAAGTCAAATGAGGGATGCTTTGGTGGTTTGGTATTTTGATTGAAAAATATATCATGCATAGTCATTGAATTGACTCCTTAGCGACTATCAGGGCCATGCTATTACTGATCAAGGCAAAATAACTTACTATAGTAAGAAATTTAGAATGCTGCTCAAAGGTTCTAGTAATGGTAGCTATTGCATCACACGTGATGTATATGAATTAGGTATGATTATTGAGCTTGAATTTCTTGTCATTTGTTCAGAAAGAACCAGAACTGTTATCTAGCAATGATGTCTTGTGGATATTTGCAAATTTTGCTGGGGAGGATCATACAAATTTTCAAACGCTGGTGGCATTCTTGGATATGCTGAGTACCTTAGTATGTGATATATGCTCTTTTGAGAGTTTTAATTGTTATCCAGCTCATCAAACTTTTTAACGCAAAAGCACTTTACTATGATTATATCCTATACCAATCATTTCAGGCTTGTAATGAAGAAGGTGCTTCAAGGGTTTTTGAGTTACTCCAGGGAAAAGCATTCCGGTCTGTTGGATGGACCACCTTATTTGATTGCTTATCAATTTATGATGAAAAATTTAGACAGTCCCCTCAGACTGCTGGGGCCCTGTTACCAGAGTTTCAGGAAGGGGATGCAAAAGCACTTGTTGCATATTTGAATGTTCTTCAAAAGGTAATAACTTTGTCTGACTATATTGGCCCTAAACTTTTATTTCCCTTCGCTTTTACTCTTCTCTGAGATTGAATGTAAAGTTGGATTTTTTATGATTTCTGTGAAGCTTTGTTTGCATTCTACTTGCGAGCATGGTCTTGAGATATTTTAAATATGGTGTAGTGCTTATTGATTTTTGTGGTGAGTATGCTCTTTGTTTGTTTTTGCAAACTGATTATTTTTTGATTGAAAAACCAGCTTTCATTGAGAAGGGTCTTCAAAATAACAGGCTGGGGAGCCGATTAGAAGGATAATCTAAAATCATTATAGAATAGATTCATTGTTTTCTTTACTGATCATATTTGTTGGTTGTGGGTTCTGATGAGCTTCAGGTTGTGGAGAATGGGAATCCCGTTGAAAGAAAGAACTGGTTTCCTGATATTGAACCGTTGTTCAAACTTCTCAGCTATGAGAATGTTCCTCCTTATCTGAAGGTTAGTTGTGCTTTGCTTTGTTACGTTTTGGGTGAAAAGATGTAGCATTATTTTTTTGGAGTTTAGATGCTTCAATGGAAGCTCCTAAGATGGTTTTGATGTTAATGTAGGGTGCTTTGAGGAATGCAATCGCATCCTTCATTCAAGTCTCTTCAGAATCAAAGGATATCATTTGGCGCTATCTTGAGCAGTATGATTTACCTGTTCTTGTTGCGTCCGATATCCAGAATGGCACAAAGCCGATTACTTCTCAGGTTAGTTATTCTCAGATGAGCCATTTAGATCTGCAAAATATCTAGAAAATTAAATTATTTCATATCTACTACTGCTTCATCTTCTGGTTTCTTAATTGTTGTTATAAGTTGGTTATGAAATTGATTTTTATTTTTTGAGGTGCTCCTAGGAGGTTTTTGTTCACAGTGTGGGTTTTTAGCATCCTCATATACACTCTGTGTTAGTTGGCATGCAGCATGCTCAAAGATGAGAATTGCAGTGTCAGAACTTTTCTACTTTGAGAATATATTTGGCATATTTTTTTTGTGGTTTGAAGCAGTCAGAGGAGTGTCTTTTGCAGGTTTATGATATGCAATTTCAGTTAAACGAAATTGAAGCAAGACAGGAGAGATATCCGTCAACAGTATCTTTCCTCAACCTGTTAAATGCTCTTATTGCTAAAGAAAGAGATCTAAGTGATAGAGGGCGCAGGTAATGCTTATTGGTTATAGTATACATTTGACTTGGTTTTCTTTATTCTAAGGTTTGAAAGCTTTGCTGCAGATTTGTTGGAATATTTAGGTTCATTTATAATCATGTTTTTGGGCCATTCCCTCAACGAGCCTATGCGGATGCTGCTGAGAAATGGCAGTTAGTTGTTGCTTGCCTTCAGCATTTTAATATGTGAGTCATACTGTGGGTTCAAAATTGAAGATTTGCTCGTGTTTATGGGCTTGTTCATTATTGTCCATGCTGCGAGTGTTCTTTGCGATAGTTCCTTCATTTTGTATTATCATTCTAATTTCATCTGGATGTCATAAAGTGAACTCTCTTATGCCATGGCTAGTAGTTTGTAGATTGTTTGAATTTTTATTTTCTGTCAAGGTCCACATGTACAACGTTAGCATTTATAGGGTCAATCAAGTTTAACATGCACATGTGAATTGTCAACATGCAGGATTTTGAAAATGTATGATATTAAAGAAGAGGACATTGATATTGTTATTGATCGATCACAGTCATCAATGGAAGCACAATCATCTTCACTTCAAACTCAGCTACCAGTCCTTGAGTTGCTAAAAGTATGTATCTGTTACTATCTCTTCATTTGATACATATGTTAAGAGTTTCTTTTAATTTATAATTTGTGATTGTTTTCTATTGGTACATGATTCTTTTATACTGATTGTAAATGATTTATTCTTTTATTTGCACTCTTTTCGGTCTATTATCCATTTTTTTTTTATTAATTGCACTTTTATTCTACGAGTGAAGCTAATTTTCGAAATATAATCACTCTTTTCCTCTATTGCTTTGCTTGCAACCCTATAGCACTAGTCGGTACTGTACTCTAAACCTTATTTATCCCTATGGTCAATAGTTGTTTGCTGAAGTTTAACACTATTTTGAGAATTTTGTTATTTTAACTTTTAAGAGTGTTTTTGTTCATATATAATGATCCATGCATGATTATATTTATTTATATTTCATTATTTTCTTAACAAAAATTTCTGTTGTGGAGTTAATTATCTTGGGAGCAACAAATTGCCATGGAAATATTTCATTATGTTTGACATGACGGAAACTATAATTCTTAGTTTGTTTTTCTGTTCTTTTGCACCTTTAAATGAGTGTGATATTTTAGTTAAATATAAATTCACGTCAAATTGTTTCGTTGGAAGGTTTTGGTGCTAAATTTTGTACATCTTTGAGGAAATACTTAAATTTTTTTTTGTTCTAATCATCCAAAGTTGTAATTTTATAATATTTCAATAGCTCAGTCTTGGTAGTCCAGTTATTCGAACATCCTCTTTGGTGCTTATTAATTGAACTTGCAAGTTGGAATTGGACACCGTGGTGCTCAAGGATTATTTGAGTTGCATAAATTTGATTTTCACTTAGATTCCTTGATTATCTAACGATCTTTAGGGAGGATAGAAGGTGTTGGTCTCTGGTTGTGGCTGGATTTTCAGTAAACTTTATTTTGAAAGAAAATTTTAGTGCTCCGCCAATACATAAGGATCTTATCTTTGCTTTGTCGAAAAATAAGAGTCCTAGAAATGCGAATATCCAACCTGGCTAGTTTTCATGGTAGGGTTTAAATACTGCTGAAAAGTATTCAAAGAAGATGTCCCTACTTGGCAGTCTACCCTTAGCTGCTATCTTTTGTGTTTGAAAGCAGGAGAGAACCTTCATTATATGGGTTTCTATTGTTTCTACAGTTGTAAGATGTAGCAGGCTATATTTCAAGATTTTAGATGCTAATGGGTATTTGACTTTGCTGCCAAAAACAATATTTTCGACTTAGATATGTTGCCATGGGTTGAAAAGGAGAGGTGAATAATGTCAAAGAAATTATGTGGGCCATATGAACAGACACGAGTCAACTTATTTTTTAAAGGAAAACAAGTTAATATGGAGGAAGATTAGACTTATTAAATAATATTAGCTTATTGGCGTGTTTTTTCTAAGGAGTTTAGCAGTAGCTATTCTTATGTAGTGCATTCTTGTTTGGTGCCTTTTGTAACTTTATTTTGGACTTGTTAATTATCGGCTTTTTGTCTGTAACTTTGTTCGAGTCATGGAGAACTTTTTCCCTTAAAGAGGTGTGAAGCAGTGTGTCAAATATTGATCCACATGTCGAGATGTTGGGCACCTCAACATCTTGATGGGGGAAGTGTTGTTCTTCCCCATATCGTCGACTATATTCCACGTGTCATTGACCTTGCGACATGTCAACGGCATATCACCAACAAAATGTTACATACGCAGTTTATAAGCATAAGATAAGCTCATGAATCTCAATATTGAAGCCCACTGCTATGCGTTGAAGAAAGAGATGTGAGGAGCTATATATAAGGAGTTATAACATCCTTCTTTATCCCTTTTCGTTGTGGGAATTGAGATACTCACATATGTAATTGTGGTTTCCTCTTTCCAATCCCCTCTCACATCTTCTCTCTCCCATTGTCACACACAAATGCTATAGTATTATATATTTTATTATTTTATTTTATTTTTTCCAAATTAGTTTCTTTTATTTATATTTACTTTGAATTATATAATTTTATTATTTAACCTAATAGCTTTTATCATCTTGTAAAATTTTTGGTGTTGCTTCACATGCAAGATGTTGAAGGATTGAACATCTTTATAATGGTTAATATCATTTTTTTAAAATGTTAATAAAATATTGAGATGACGAGAAATATTAAAGAAATGCCAACAAATGTTGAGGAAATATCGAAAAATATTGATAATCTCTAAAATCTCTCTCTTGGTCTTGTTCCCCTCTCTTTCTCCCTCCATTACCCTCGTTCTCTCCCCCTTCTTTACTCTCTCCTTTTGTCCCACCTAACCTCAACATATAATTTTTTAACATATTTTTTTCTTCTAAATTTAATGCAATATTGTAAAATCGTGCATGCTTAAATGTTGTATTACGTTTGTTATAATTATCTATATATAAAATTTTAATATTATGTCCATAAAAAAAGAAGGCTACATTATTGCAAACTATATTCCGAAGCATTATTTGGATTTTTTTCTTTTTGTTGTTTTTATCTTTTTTGCTCTCTATTGGAAGTTTGTATCCTTGAACAATTTTCTTTCTTTTCATTAAGTTTTGTTTTTGGTTAGAAAAAAGAATTTGAATATTATGAAATTAGAAGATTTTGAAATTGGGTCCGTGCAAATTTCAGATATAATTGCTTTTACACTATTCACCCATAATAAGTGAGATCTAGAAAGTAAAGTACGCCAAGAAGAAGATAATGATCGTCTACTTTGTCACGTATATGATCTCTCTCTAAAATATGTAACTATACACATATTTCTTATATTTATTAATAAGGTTTTTAAAAGTGATGATTTATATCAAAATTAAGCTATAATATGATTTTTTTTTTAAATTTCTGTCGGTATCGACATTTTATATAAATATTACTTATTTTGTTATAATGATGATTAAAAATAGTTAATTATAACCTTATTAAGCCACATTTAAAGTCTCATTTACAAATTTAAACAATTTTCATTAATTTCTTTTGTTACCATAATTTAAGAAAATTTGGGTTTTGATATTCTGCATTTTTTGAATATGTAATTTCTGTGAAGTAAATCAAGTTAATCTGTTCCCAATTTAAAAGGTACTTGCGTGGTATCTTTAAGTTCCTGGATTTTTTGTTTTTGAAGTTCCTGGATATTATGTTTTCTTGCATTTAATTTGAGTGGAAATGTCTTAAGTTTTTTTCTTTTTCGGGTAGGATTTCATGAGTGGTAAATCCGTTTTTAGAAACATCATGGGTATTCTTCTGCCTGGTGTCAATTCTCTCATAACGGAAAGGACCAGTCAGATTTATGGCCAACTTTTGGAGAAGTCTGTGGAACTTTCTCTTGAAATAATGATCCTTGTATTAGAGAAGGATTTACTTCTGGCTGATTATTGGCGCCCTCTATATCAGGTAATTGTTTCATTTGTTGCAGTTGTTAGCCTCCGTTTTGTTTCCTGTATGAATTGGTGAATTGATGGTTTTCTACCCATCCTTTTGATAAGACTACAAATATTTTTTCATTGAATACTACAAATATGTTGGGCAGCTCCAAAGTTTTTCTTGGAGATTTGCAGTTTTGGTTACTATTTTGGAAACTCAAATGGAATGGTAGCACAGGATCTCTAAAGATAGTAGTAATATTTTTGACTATTGAGGAGGGTTAAAGTACCATTCATTGTTTCTGTCAACTAGGGCTAAAAATTTTGAAAACCTTTTTATAATATTTCCATTGTTTTTGTTTTTGATCGTTGTTCTCTAATCTCGTCAGTCCAGGTCTTAATTGAATACCTAGTTCTTCTCACTCTTTTATAAGTTGATTTTTTTCTAATACAAAGTTATGAAAAAATGATATTGGCTAATTCGTCTAGTTTCTTTCCCTTGTGTTTGTGATCTCATTTGGTGTCTGAATGGGATGTTTCCTTATCTTGACCGTCCTTTTCTTTTCCTATTCTAGTCCTCAAAAGGAAAGAGAGGTGTTTAAGGAAGGTAATCCTCAAGGTTTCATTGACTAAGTATTCTAAGTGGCCCTAGAACTAAGTTATTAATAAATGGCGATTAATTTTTCTTTCTTATTTCATTTGACTTCTGTTTATACATAGGGAAACTCGAACGCCTAGGTCTCATGCACATATCTTCATACTGATGTCTCTGGTACTCTGTCTTATTGAAAAAATTAACTGCTTCTTGATTTGGCCTAATTCTTGCAGCCTTTGGAAGTTATACTTTCTCAAGATCACAGTCAGATTGTTGCACTGTTGGAGTATGTCAGATATGATTTTCAGCCCAAGATTCAGCAGTTGTCTATCAAAATTATGAGTATTTTAAGGCACTCCCTTTTCTTTTTCTCAATTGTCATTGTGTGTCATGTACTACGAAAACTTTTGAAGAATTTGTGAGGTTTTTATGTTTTTGAATATGTTGATTTCAAAGTTCTAAATATATTATTCGTTGGTTGTAGTTCTCGTATGGTTGGCCTTGTGCAATTACTACTAAAATCTAATACTGCAAGCTCTTTAGTCGAGGATTATGCATCCTGCCTCGAGTTAAGATCTGAAGAGTGTCACATTATAGAAAACAGCGGAGATGATCTTGGTGTTCTTATATTGCAGGTTTGCCTTTTCACTTTTTTACTATCAAGTTTGATTTTTTCTTTTTCTTTACCAGTGAAACTCTCTGGAGTCTTTACTTTTCTGTATTCACCAACTCTTGCTCCTTAAATTCTAACCAGTGGAACAATAAAGAAAACTCTTAATGGCTCCAAAGTCTGGACCTTGGGTCGGGCGGGGACTTTTTAAAAACTTATAATCAGTGGATTGCACATCATTGTTTTTATGCCCATTTTTTTGCAGCTTCTTATTGACAACATTAGCCGACCAGCTCCAAATGTTACACACTTGCTACTTAAATTTAACCTCGAGACATCCATTGAGCGGACAGTTTTGCAGCCAAAATATCATTATAGGTAATTTTATGACAACCTTTTAATATACTTCTGTTCATTTTTGCATTGTTAAGTCACATTATAGTATGTTAGTCAGATGATCCTTCCATTGTAGTTGCTTGAAGATTATCCTTGAGATCTTGGAAAAGCTTTCAAATCCCGAAGTCAATGCCTTGCTTTATGAGTTTGGTTTTCAGGTTAGATGTTGTGGATTGTGTATTTCTAATTCAGGGAAACTAACAATTTCAACATACTGTCCCCTTTTTTTGCTTCCCTTTTCCTTTCACACTTTTTCCCCCCGGTAAGTTTAAAGTGATGGACTTGCACAGCTTCTTTATGAGCTATGCTTGGAACCCCTAACATCTGGACCAGTCATGGATCTCTTGAGCAGCAAGAAGTATTATTTCTTTGTTAAGGTAGGAATTCCTGCATTCTGGATATGGAAAGATCTTCTGTATGGATGGAAATGTTGTATTTGGTTTTTAAATTTAATGTTCTTTTCATTGATGGATTTTTTTCTGCCCTCCCTTCCTTCTTTGGTACCTTCTTCGTGCTTGTAATGGCAGCACTTGGATACAATTGGAGTTGCTCCCCTTCCTAAGAGAAACAACCACAGTCTTCGTGTCAGTTCCCTTCATCAGGTCTGTTTTTCTTTGATGAATCATTGCACTTCTTAACTATGCCTACGCTTGCAGTTTGCTATTCCTGGATTTTCTAACTTAGTGCTTACCATTTATGACCAGGAAATCTGACTATTTATATTATTATTATTATTATTATTATTTTGAAGAGAGCATGGTTGCTTAAACTTCTAGCAATTGAGTTGCATGCTGCTGACTTGAGTAGCCCGATCCATCGAGAGGCATGCCAGAGCATTCTTGCGCACCTGTATGGGCAGGAAATTGTTGACGTTGGATCAGTTCCAGTCTTCTCACTTCAACATCATGTGGTGGACCCTGGAACTAGAACTACTAGTAAGAGCAAGGTACTTTATTTAACATTAACGTTTTATCTTCTTATGTACTGTAAATGAATATTAGCCTCCTTTTTGTTGAAATCAATGTTTTCAAATTAATGCCGCATAGGCATATATAGCAACCATGTCATCGACCCTGTAATCCTAGTGACGCAATTAGAACCATTTTATAATTCTCATGGGACTAAAGGGTTAGAATTTCAAACTTTAGAGCAAATATAATCCTTACCCAAACTTCAGAGACCAAAAGTGTAACTCACCTAAGGTCATGTGATTTCTGTGATTTTTCAGGAAGTATCCAGATTGTTGTCTAAAATAAATAATTATTATGATTTCAGCACAAGTTCTGTTTATTCATTTATTTATTTAAAATGGAAACAGAACCTAGAATTTCATTAATGTAATGAAATATACAAAAGAGGCCTGCCAATTAGTGCACATATCAGAAAGCATGTACTGGAAAGCGAATAATTCCAAAGGGATCTATCTAGCTTACACCAACTAGCAGCTGTAAACAAAATAAGATCAAATAGATAAGTGCAGTTTCTCTCCTTCCCTCTAAAGGCTCGGTTGTTTCTTTCAAGCCAAGTGTTCTATAGGAAGCTTCTAATTAAGGCAGAATGGGGAGTGATATTATTTGTTATTTATTTTTGCTTCAACGCTCATTTTTAGAGTCTCAAGTGTGTTTAAAAAGTAGATATCATAAATCCTGCTAAATTTAAGGTGACAAGCCATCCACCCCACCCCCACCC
>JAOANK020000053.1:318598-329681 GCA_026257165.2 Telfairia occidentalis | reverse complement strand
CCCAAATCCACCCTACCCCCACCTCGACCCACGCCCAAAAAAATGTTTTGAAAAAAAAGGAAAAACATGGTAGGATATTCATCTCGAGCTGATATGTAGTGATTAAGGCACAAATGAACTCAACTTTTTTCATTTCACAAGGTTCAATTTTTGAAGCACTTTCGATTTGGCTAATGCTAATTTTAAACTTTTTCCTGAATTTTTTGGTTTAATATCTCGTTCAGACGTTGGAGCTACTTGAAGTTGTTCAGTTTAGAACTCCAGATACCTCAATCAAGCCGCCTCAAATTGTTTCAAACTTGAAGTATGAATTGCTGGTAAAATGTTCTAGTACGCTGGTTTCCTTGTCTTTCCTTTGTATTATCACTGTCCACTGTTCGACACTATTCTTATTCTTGCTTCATAGACGAAAGATATACTTGGGAATTCTTCAACTTCTCAAAAGGGTGGGATCTACTATTATTCAGAGCGTGGAGATCGCCTGATTGACCTTACTTCCTTTTGTGATAAACTTTGGCTGGTCAGTAAAGGATACAAGCAGTTTCTTATTTTGATAAAATAAATGATAAATTTCAATAATATATATTTGTTTTTTTAGAAATTTAATTCCAATAATCTTCAACCGAATAATGTTGGGAGTGAAGCTGAGCTGGATGAAATAAAAGAGACCATTCAACAGTTTCAACGATGGGGATGGACGTACAACAAAAATCTTGAGGAACAGGCTGCACAACTTCATATGTTAACAAGCTGGTCACAAACCATTGAGGTCTTTTGTTCTTTCCTCTATTTGTGTCAGTGTTGCATGCTTCTCTTACGGAGCGCCTGAAAATAAATTTCAGAGTTTTAGTCCTAAAGAGTTTTTTGTGCGTACTCTACTATTGAAAAATTCATTTTCATTATCAGTAAGCTATCCCATTTAGTTTCAATGCAACCACTATGTTTCTTACAGTATCTGATAATAAGCAGTTTGTTTTTCATAGGTAACTGTATCCAGAAGAATATCATCACCGGAAAATCGATCTGATATTCTATTTCAGTATGTTCATATTTTTACCTTGTTCTTTCTTCCTGCTTTTCATATTTTTAACAGTTTATTGTTGTGGACAGACTCCTTGATGCTTCTTTGAGCGCTTCTGCTTCGCCAGATTGTTCTTTGAAGATGGCATACCTTTTGTGTCAGGTCTATTTATCCTTCCTCATCGCTAATTTTTAACTTTCTACATCTTTCATTTATTTTTAACTTTCTGCATCTTTCATTTTCTCAGGTTGCACTGACATGCATGGCCAAGCTAAGGGATGAAAGATATTCATGTCCTGGTGGTTTAAATTCTGATAGTGTCTCATGTCTTGATATTATCATGGTGAAGCAAATATCTAATGGGGCCTGTCACTCTATTTTACTAAAGCTCATCATGGCAATTCTTAGGAATGAATCATCAGAAGCTTTGAGGAGACGGTATGGTTAATACTACTTTTGGCTGGTGTTGGCTCTGTAGCTTACCAGTTGGAATTTAATCTTAAGCTTTTACATCTATCTACAGCCAATACGCTTTGCTTCTTAGCTACCTTCAGTATTGTCAGAATATGCTGGATCCAGATGTTCCAACGATGGTTCTGCAAGCTCTACTTCTAAATGAACAAGATGGAGAGGATTTAGATTTACAAAAGGTTGTCAACTTAGTTCTTTGGTGCATAAACACTTTCCAAACTTCCACTGGTTTCTCTTAAAGAGAGAAAAATAATTGCTTGCTTCCGATCCTTCCTTTGCTTTACAGATTGACAAGGACCAGGCGGAACTTGCTCAGGCTAATTTTGCAATACTCCGTAAAGAGGCCCAATCTATCTTGGATGTGGTGGGTTTCTTGTTCTTGAGATATAATACCAATAAAGTCCTAGTTGATCTGTAGCATTATTAATTACTGACTGATATTGGATTAGGAGGCATTTTTCTATTAGCGTTCTTTCCCCCAATTAGAAACACTAAGTATATTGGAAAAGCCAAATGGTTGTTGTAGAATTCAAAAGACTATACATTGCAGCAATGCTGTATCCCTCCAACCATTCTTGGTCTCTTGACTTGAGTAGAAATACTACTAATATTGAGGTTTAAGCGAGCATAATACTTTATGTTAATTCCATGTATTAGTCATATATATAAGTGCCTTACTAATTGAATGTAAAATTACAATAAATGATAATTGACATCGAATGTGCTCCTGTAATCCTCCTGTGACTAAGATATTTACATCAATATATATCAATATATTTTTGTGATCTTGTGTAGTTTACGGCATCAACTTGGAGTGGCCAACACAATTCCTTTTTTTTTTTTTTTGTTATTATTCAACTTTCAGTATTAACTTAGTTTTGGGGTTCCTTTTGTTGGGGCTGGTCCTTTTTTTTGTTGGCCTTTATATTCTTTCATTTTTTCAATGAAAGCTTAGTTTCTTATTAAAAAAAAGTATTAACTTAAGTTGGAAGGTTTTTTTTGTGACTCCTTGTTGGAAAAAGGGATCCCTTGTCCATTTTGTCCCCAGGATGTTTCTTTAATTCTTATGTGAATGAAATTGTTCACCCGCCTCTTAAAATACACACATTAATACATATGCTGTAACACCCCATCAAACTGGAGCATATATGATAATCATATTGATATTGATATGGAGGTAGCTTATTCATACTCTTATGATAATCATGTTGATATTGATATGGAGGTAGCTTATTCATACTCTAGTTGATGCTTTTCAAGAAATAAATGAGGAACGGGGTAGAAATGTTATTAAACTTGGCTTACTATTATTTGTCTTCCTTTAATGCTCTATATATGTAACTGTGTGTAGCAGAAAATTCTTTAATACTCTTTCTTTGAACTTTTGATCTTAAATCATTAGGTTATCAAGGATGCAACTCATGGCAGTGAACCAGGGAAGACTATATCACTCTACATATTGGATGCATTAATCTGTATAGATCATGACAGATTTTTCCTGAACCAACTCCAAAGCAGGGGATTTTTGAAGTCTTGTTTGATCAGCATAAGCAACGTTTCATTTCAGGTTGTTTCCACTCTGCAGTCACAATTTTTTTTTTTTGGAAACTGAGCGTTCATTGATAAAAATGAAAGAATATACAAGTGTATACAAAAAGAGAAAAAAAAGAAAAAAATCCCAACAAGGGAGTCCTACAAAAAGAAACTCCAATCCAAAGAATCATGTACTACTGTTAATTATAAAAAGTCGAAGAAACGTAAGTCTAAACAGCGATATTTAATCTAATAATCTCCTGATCCCTCTCTCCCTTTAAAATTTTATCATTTTTCTCTATCCAAATACTCCAAGTAACAGCAAATAAACAAGACTGCCAAAGAAATATGCCTTGTCTCAGAAGGGAGGATGTAGCAGAACCTCCTCTAACATCGCCCAAAAATCTTTGTTGCGTGCCATTGAAACTCTTAAAGTCCTCAAAATGTGAGACCATATCGTTGGAATAAATAGACAACTCCCTAAGGCTCCAAATAGAAGGAAGAGTGCCTCTTTCGAGATATTTATAGTAGGTGTTGGTCTACGGATGTGCTATTAAAGATTTATAAAATAGGCTTTAAAATGTGATAACTCAAATAGAAACCTTTTTGGAAGTTCTATTGACCTCATTTTACCTTTCATCATTTATCGTGGCTATGACCATTTTAATCTGTGTAAGCCCATTGTATATTGAAATATTTTATTATTTGTTCAGTTCTATGCCTTAAATCTTGATGGTTGTGTTTTATGATTTACTAAAGCTCATACATTTCTACTAGGTTTTTCTTTAAGGAAGCTCGTTTAACCTCTTCTTGTATCAAGATTTTGGGGCTCTTTAATTTTTCTTTCTCATGGGTAGCGTGCTGCAGATATTTGATTTTTTGCTAATTGGTTTATTTCTTAGTGCATCTTTTGGGGGATGTATAAATTCATCTATTTTTTTTTTATTTAACAATAGTGGTTATTATCGATCCTTATCAAAATCCCATTTTAGGATGGTGGACATTCTTTTGACTCTTTGCAGCGAGCATGTACTCTTGAGGCTGAACTCGCCTTACTGTCAAGAATTAGCCACAAGTACGGAAAATTTGGGGCTCAGCTTCTCTTTTCCATGGGCGCTTTGGAGCACCTTGCTTCGTGCAGGGCAGTCAATTTACAGGTGAGTCACTGTACCATATTATTGGATTTTTATTTTTTAGAAAATCTTAGGTTAATGAAGTGCTGTACCAGGGAAGTTTGAGATGGGTTGATATGAAGCCTCATAGAGATGTAGCAGGGAACATTAACAAGCAGCAAACTATCATAACGCCAATTTTGAGACTCTTGTTTTCTTTGACGTCATTAATTGATACATCAGAATTTTTAGAGGTTAGCATCCTTCACTAAAATTTTTTCCTGTTGTTATTTTCTTGCCATTCTTAGCATTTGTCGTATCTTCAAGGAGGATGCATTTTGCCCTCAATTTCTATGTTAACTCATGAGGACCTCAACCATTTCATTGTACATTGCCCTTTTTCTTGTATTATTTTTTATTTTGAGTATTTTAGTATTTTCTGCTGCCAAAGCCTTACGACACTCGTGGTCAGTATTTTAAAAAGTCCCTTGAGGTGTGCACCTAGGTGCTAGGTGTCACAATCGCACTTCAACGAGGCTCATAGAGCGATTGTGCGACACTTGTTTCCACCCTTAAGCAAGTCAGCCAACTGAAACGGGACTGCCGATGGCACATCGGGTCTATCTCGCAACATCCACCCACGTTTTTTGAAAAATGGTTTTAGAAAATGTGGTCAGAGAAAAGGTTTTAGAAAGCATTTGCAAAACATTTTAGAAAGTTTGTCGCAGGTATAAAACAATATAACATAAACCACGACTTTATAGCATGCAACACGGGTACGAAGGTTAGACAACTAGTCATTCCCCCTTATAGTATATTATTGAGCATTTTAAGAGAGACAATCTAAAACATGCAAAGTGGCGAGGAGCCACTCGCCACATAAAGTATAAGGAAAAGTAAAGAACATGCAAAGTGGCGATGAGTCACTCGCCACATAAGTACAAGGAAAGTAAAAAGCATGTAAAACAAAACAAATGGCATGGAACCGTGAGGGAAAAGAGTTGTTATGGTCATGCGGCCATAGGCAACACACCTTGGACAAGCATGACCATGAAACTAGGCACGCCTCTATGCCTCACTGTAAAAAAGCGAGACACTATTATTGAAGCCCACTTGAGGCATGCCTCGGGACATCGAGCTGTTTTTTTTTAAAATAAAAATTAATTTTCAAACTTTTAAGATGAATAATCTTAGAAAAATATTATCTTTTTCTCCAATCTCGATTAAAAGCTCAATTTTTTTAACCTTTTCATCAACTTATTATTTGTAATATTGTTTTTCTTCATATAAAAAAAATTATTTACATTTTTCTACTTTGCGTCTCATAAAAAAAGTTTGTGCTTTTTTGTGATTTGCATTTAAGCCACGAAAGACTATTGCGCTTTAGTGCGCCTTGGGCTTTAAAAAACATTGCCAGTGGTCCTAGTGAATTGTTTATGTTTTGTTGCTTTGTGGTAAAGCTAGAGTCTTTTGCAGCAATGCTAGCAAAAGGTTTTGTTGTTATATTTAAACGGAGAGAAATAGAAAAATGTTTGGAGATAAGGAGAGGGAGCCAGGGGACATTTATGACTTGGTTCATCACCATTGCTTTTAGTTGGCCCTCCCGAGGGAGGGGGCCTTTACAAATTTTGTACCCTTTTTTATCAAGGTCAATTAGAAGTCATTTTTTTGTAAACCTCTCTTAATTTAGTCGTGGGTGATTCATTATCCTATTCTTGCTTTATGTTCAATTATTATTTTTATTATTATTTTTTGAATATACAATTCTTTTTTTATTAAAAAGAAATTGCCGCTTTAGTATATGCGGTTTGTTCCAATCTAATAAATATTGGGTAAAATAGAGAGGAAGATTAGGTCATGCATAACATTTTAAAAATACATTACGAATGTGGAGGTGGGAAATCAAACATTAGACCGTTTAATGAGGTTATGTCTTCATTGATTGATGTTGTTGTTGTCCTTCTTTGATCTATCTTACAAATGTATGATGTTTATTTGAATGTTAGTTGATTAGTAATTCATTTGCTTGTCCATGCCTATAGAGGATACTTTGTTTAAATTTGTTGTCATCTTGATGTTGATCAGATGTTGTGTCATTTGATGTAAAATTATAGGTGAAAAATAAAATTGTTCGAGAAGTTGTAGATTTTATTAAAGGACACCAACGACTATTTGATCAAATACTTAGGGAGGATGTTTCTGAAGCTGATTATTTAACATTGGAGCAGATTAATCTTCTTGTTGGTTCGCTTGGCAAGGTAACAACACTAATGTTTTGAGATATCTTAACTAAGAGAATATTGTTCCACTGTTTCTCTAGGCTGATTGACAGTCCAAATCCCGTGTATTTCTTTTAATTGGTTGGCTTGTGTGATTACATATTTCTAACCACCAGGTGGTTATTGTGACAGAAAAAAGGTAAAGAATTTTAGGTTCAAATTATGTGATGCCACCTATTTGGGATTCTAAATTTTTGAGTTTTTCGATGAATAAATATTGTAGGGTTCAGTAGGAGTAAATGTAAATTTTTTCCTTGATGTTTGGAAGTTTAATATAGGAGTATTCTTTTTACTTAATGTTTGGAAGTTTTTTAATGTAATTAAAACCATGAATAAGAAATTTTTAAAAGGAAAAAAAAGACTTTAAGTTCTAGTCTGTGAAAAATTACCTCAAACATAAAAGAAAATTTAAATACTTTTTATTAAAAAAAAATATAGCTATTATAATTAATATTATTAAGAAATTAGGAAAACATTAATAAAATATATCACTATTATGGGAGCATCTTTCATTAGTATTATTTCTAATCAATTGGTTAAAATATATATCTTCAAAAGGTTAGGTCAAAAGTTCAAATCTCCACTCTATTGTTGAACTAAAAAAAGGACCATAACGCCAATGTAAACCCTCCATTTTCGATGTATTGCTGGCTTCCATGGTCACTGGAATATCTTCACCCTCGTTTTCCTCTATCAATTTCCCTCCTTTCATGATGCCTCCCCCCGACCATCTTCCTTCGCTTTCTTCCCAGCATGCGGGAACTGCTAACTACTGCTTCCAGCTTTTCAATTTTGCTAAAACTTTTCTCCTTTGCTTCACCTCGAGTCAAAGGTGCTCTCCTCTTTCCATTGGTTCTTTTTCACATTAACGAGGCGTAGAAAAAACCCTACTCTGGAACTTTACTCAAGACCCAGTTGCAGTCATTGACAAAAAAGAATTAAGGTTTTCAAGGATTTGATAACTTCACCGTTCACCCTAACACACAATATTGGAGGAAAGACACTTTGGATTCCTGTATAAGGAAATTACAACTGAGGAGAAGTCACTGAGATAAAAAAATAGTTAAGAATTTAATAAATGAAAATGACCGTGAGAGGTAGAGTTCTCTCTGGGTAAGGTTCCCAAGGTAGGGTTTTTGGTGGAAGTGGTTCCTGTTCAAAGCTACATTTCAGTTTCCTGGACGTCCTACATTGGATGAGTTGGTTTGTGCAACCATTTCACTTGTTAGTTTGAGTTTCATCAGCATTGACCATGATTCATTCTATGATTCCAAGTGCAAATTATATGATCGTTAAAGGTTCGGACTTTTTTTTTTTTTTTTTAATACTTTTGCACTAGAGGAGTCAAGCCTTTTGTTAATAACAATCACGGTTACAGATGAAAAATGACAGACTCCATGATTTCTTACAGCTATAATAGAATTTCAATAGGCCATTACAACTGATTAGACAGAAGTCCTATTTGAAGCAGTAGTAAAATACAAAAAGATTTTACTAAAATAAATAAATTATAATTTGTGAACAAAGTCAAACTTGGTGATTGACGAGGTGTTGGTTGATGTGGTGGATTTTTGTCTTCAGAAAAGGATCATTAGGACATTAGTTGACTGGTAAACGTTCAGTGCCAAAAGTTTCCTAACTTGTAGGGATCCAGCACTCCCCAAATTGGTGTTGTCTATGCAACAAGGGTCCAGAATCTCAAGAGTACATTTTTAGTCACTACCTTTTGCTTCCAGAATGACCCTTCTTGACCAAAGCCTTCAATTGGTGTTTGGCCCTCTCTCACAATCTTTATGATTGAATGTCTCTTGTTTTAAAAGACCACCCCTTCAATCATGGAAAGGCTTCTTTTGATGGATATCAACAGAACCTACATATGTGTTATTTGGAACGAACGTAATGCAAGAATCTTTTAAGATAAGAAAAGATCCTTTGAATCGGTGTTGGACTCTACAATTTTTTTGGCCTTAGTTTGGAGTAAAAGAATTCGTTTTTTTTTTCCAATCAGACACTCATCGCTCATTAAAAGAATTCCTCATTTTTTGTAATTATGATTTATCTCATCTTATTGTAAATTAGATTGACTTTTTGTTGCTTCTTCGATGGGTGCATATTTTATATATTCATTCATCAATGAAATAGTTTCTTTTATATATATATATATACACACATATGCGACATTGAAAATCAGTCCCGACATATTTTTCTGTTGAATAACATTGTGATAAGTATTTTATTTTTGTGAATTTTTTATCCCATTTACTTTTTCTTTTTCTCTTTTCCATTTATTTGAATTTTGATAAATCTCACTTGCGAGGTTTTCTTTTGGGAAGGTTTGGCCATATGAGGAGGCTGATGAATATGGTTTTGTTCAAAGTCTCTTCCAATTGATGCATTCACTTTTCTCTCGTGAATCGGATTCTCTTACTTCTAGCCCAGGAATTAAATTGCTTAAGGTTGGTATTTTTTCTTTAATTTCAGGAAAATTAAACTAACTTTTGAAATGTTTATAAGCTAGTTCTTTATTGGATGTCCCCGAAGGGTCATAAGCTAAGTTCTTTAATAACTAGTCTTTTAATGTTTTACATTTTACAGAATCGGAGAACCTCAGAACTCTACTCCATCGAGCTGAACTTCAGTTTGAGCTCTTATTTATATTTTCTTGTTACAAGGAAATCTCTAAGATTGCAGGTACTTCAATTATAGTGTTATCTGGCAGAAATGCCTGAAACTTTCGATTATGACTACTGTAGAAGGGATTTAATAATTGGAATTTGACTTTCTGGTGTGATCCGTTCAGGTCTCTGGTGCTTCCTCTGGCCACAACTCTCCTGTTAGGTCTCAGCGGCCCTCTTTGGATTTGCTTGGGACTCTCCTTATTTCTACAACGACTACTCTTGAAAGAGCAGCTGAAGAAAGATCGTTGCTATTAAATAAGGTGCGACCATACAAGAGTAAATAAACATCTTGCTACATTGTATATACCCTTCCTAGCTGTGATATGGGTTGAATGCATCATTATCATGTTATGAGGTTTTGCAGATTGGAGACATAAATGAACTGTCGAGACAGGAGGTAGAGGAAATTATTGTGCTATGTATTGGCGAAGATTTTGCCTCATTATCTGATAGCACCCAGAGAAGGTGCCTTTCTCCAGATTATTTTTCGTTTTTGGTGAATACTTTTGTCAGTATTTCAAAGTTTATTTTTTGATCATGACAAGGCAAGGGAATTCCTCCTTCGTCTTTTGATGGCTAGTACCTGCATTGATACAAAGGGCCTTACATAAGTATCTACGGTTGCATGATTTTGTTATTCTATGAAATTGAATGGTTCTGTGTACTGTTTATAATTCCTGAAAAAAAAAATGCTACTTAATGCGTATAACCTGGTCTTTCTTTAGTTTAATACCGCTTGCTTTAGTTCTTTTTTTTTTTTCTTTTTTCTTTACTCTTTTTTTTCTTTCTTGTCATATATATTTCTAGATAAGTAGAGAATAAACTCTTTGTATCTAGTTTTTTATGCGTTCTACATTTCATCTGATTGAAGTTTTGACTTCTGTATATTTGTCAAAAACAGTACAATAAGCTCTATTTTCTTGAATAAATGATTTACTACATTTCATCTTCATGAATTCTAAGACTTGAATATTTCATGATGTTTTTCTTTGGAAAAGAGTTTCCAATAACACTGTTGTGTGCATTACCCAGAAGTTTCCGCTTGTAATTGTACTTTTTTTCTATCCATTTTTCTGCTCAGGTGTCGGGACTTGCCCTCTTATACTCTCATTTCCTTTCCACCAATGTTTTTTTTGAAGATAGAATTGTAACCAAAATTTAATGCAATCTCTTCCCTTCTCAATTTCTTTTCTATATTGGGAATATGAGTGTTAAGGCGGAGGGAGGGATTTCGGATCGTGGACCCCTAATTCTTTTTTTTGGGGGAGTACACTAGTTCTTTTTTTAAGTTACTGTAACTCCTTTTCTTCCCCTAATGTCTGAGTATTTGCCTCTCTGTGGAAGTTAAAGATTCTCTAGAATGTTTGATTTTTTGTGTGGAAGGCTCTTCGTAGGAAAATTAACACTATGGATCATGTTCTGAAACGCTCGTCTTTGGTACTGGGTCTTCATTGTTGTCCTTTTAATAAAGGAGCTCTAGAAGATGTTAATTGTTTCCTCGGGTCTTGTTAGTGGATCTGCTCCTTGTGGGAGTGGTGTTGGAACGCGTTTGGACTTCGCTTGGATAGTTTCTATAACTTCAGACCTTTGTTGACCTGCTGATCGAGTCTATTCTTAATCCTCCTTTTAGGGATAAGAGTAGACTCCAGTGACAAGCGTGTATTTGTGCGCTTTTGTGGGCCATTTGACTTGAGATGAATCGTAGGATTTTTAGGAATTGTGAAAAGTCTATTAGCCAAGTTTGGGAGGAGATGAGGTTAAACACCTCCTTGTGGGCATCGATGTCGCCTCTTTTTGTAATTATTAGATTGGTCTTATTATTTTGGATTGGAGTCCCTTTCTTAGTCTGGTTTGGGCTCTTTTTGTGGGGTTGGTTTTTTTGTACGTCCTTGTATTCTTTCATTTTGTTTAATAAAAGCTCATTTTCTTAAAAATAATAATAATAATAAAAAATTAATGCAACTTTATATATCCTTCTAACTAATAACT
>JAOANK020000053.1:295411-315351 GCA_026257165.2 Telfairia occidentalis | reverse complement strand
ACTAATAATAGTAAATTACAATAAAGGACAAAAGACTAATAAACTACTATTTTACATAAATATATACTATGACAAAATATAATTTTTTTTTTGCTTTGTTCTCTTTGTTGGTTGTGTTCCAGAATAAAATAGGACACAATCTTAAGGTGTTTCGGAGATTGGTGACTTCACTCAAGGAGATGGCTATTCAAAAGTTAGCTCTATGAGGGGCAGCATTATATACTACCGTTCTGTACCAAACACTTGGTTAATGTTCATGTTAAATGATCTCATTTATTCCAAAATATGTAATTATCTTCGGTTCCTTTATGTATAAGTGCACACTTTTTGTTAATAGTTCAGTTTATAGTTGTAATCATAAAAATTAGTTTAGTGCAAATGGTTCTTCTTTTCCATCAGAACAATTATGTTTCATTCACTTGTATTCCACACATTATACATATTTTGATTTTATTATTTTCGAGGGTTTAACATATAGTAATGAGAACGCCACATTGCTCGCAATATTTTGCCTAAAAGATCACAGTCAAGTTTCATCTACTGCTAGCTAATTAAGGTGGGATTGGTACTTCTTACAATGACTCCCTCAGATTTAGATCTGAAGACAGGGTTCGGGTTGAACCTCTCCAAAGGAAAATCCATAGGCATTAATGCAACTTGAGGTAACCTTTTGTCCACTATTTGCAGATTTAAGCTTTATCGACTTTAACAGTATACCAGTGCAGGCAACAGACGTACTGCAATTGAGATTGATAGCCACATTGCTGATTGATGTCCCAAAGAGGTTATTGATGGATACGTTGGCTATATGAACGCCTGTTTGCTGCGGCAAGTTCTAAATTTCCTGATCACTAAATTATGAAAAACTGAAACTAACATAGCAAAGAAGTTCATTTTCTTTTACCTTTTTCTGGCAGAGCCCCCTGACGTTACCATAGTTTTGATCTATAATTAAGGGGTTATTGACTGATTCAAAATAGAGATTCTCGAATGTGACTCTTTGAATGCTACCCCTACCAACCTTTTAGTTTTGGAAGTGTTAGTGGAAGCTTGACAACTTATTTTACTGAAATATGAATTAATGAGTAGAATTTTGATTACCTGCCAAGTCTTAATCCGAGCTCCGTTGGTAGTCCCTTTGAAATAGACATTACTCACGCTAATATCCTCCACTTGTACAAAATTGCGACTTCTACCCAAGCTTCCAATGCTATTTTCAGATAACATATGAAATGAGCTATTAAATTTAAAATTTTGGTCTAATTTTCCCGTTATTTTTTTTGCTTTAACCATAGAGTTCCTTATCTTAATAGGGAGCCTACCTTATTCCGTGACCAGGTCCACATTTGATGTGTGAGATATTCACATTAGAGGTGTAATCTCCTATAGATATGCAATCATCACCTGTTCATCACAATTATATGGTATTTGTTGTCTCAATTAAAAATGTCGATACTTGTACTTGTTAATCTTAGAAAACTGATCTTTAAGGAAATAATTCCATCAGATACCTGTGCTTATGGTTGTGTTCTTTATAATAATATTGTGTGAGGAATGAATGTGAATGCCATCAGTGTTTGGGCTGTTTTCAGGGGCTGTGATTACCAAATTCTTAATATCAACGCGCTTACACCCCGTTATTAGCACATGTGTTTGTGAACTGTTAATAAAGTGAATGTTGCTCAGGATGGTGTCGTTGCATGAAATGATCTTCATTGCCTGCATTGATGGCTCAAGAATTTCTCTGGTAAGTTCATCAAATTGGCTGAGGTTTGTGTCAAAAAATCATCTCTCTCTTTCTCAATAGCAGATATTATAAAATTGCTTTGTGTAGGATACTTACAGTAGGTGCTAATGAGGTGCAACCCTCCTGACAAAAGTAGAAGAAACATCGGTTACGGGTTTATATTCATGGGAAAATTTCTCATCTGATTTACTTACCAAGTCTGAGTGATCTCTGCATGATTGGCTCCACCAGCCTGTACCTCTTCCATCTATTTTTCCAATGCCGGAGCCAGTGACATTGAGCCTGCTGACCCCTTCGAAAGATAGCCACCGACTCTGGTCGATCCCCGCCCACTCATCCGGTGAGGTTGGTGCCACAATCGCTCCATGTATCTGTGAAAATTTGCATCCACCTGAAGACAGGTAGTATTCTAGGGAAGATTTAATCATAAAGGGAAAATCCTTGCTTTTTCTTTACCATGAAAGTGATGCTCTTTGCCCTGCATGGACCACTCAAAACAATTGGTTTTACCAGAATTATCTGCATCTTGGGGATTAGAACTGTAGAACTTTCAGTTTTAGAGCCACATGCTGCATTCCATGCTTTTAATATTGCCTGTCATAACATGTGTTGCAATCCTTGTTAGTTAAGAGAACTATGGAGATGATGACAACAAATTGCCCTCCTAATATGCCCTTCACACCATCATATTTATAACCACCTTTCTAATCAAATCCTTAGCCAATGATAAAAGAGCTCTCCTAATACCCTTATATAATATACTGTTAAAGTATGAATACGAGATATGAATTTATTCTGACTCATAAGCTTAAGTTTTTTAGTTCATTGGTGATTTAACATGGTATCAAAGCAGGGAGTTTCGTGTTCAAACTTCTATAATGTCATTTTCTCTGTATTTAATATTGATGACCACTTGTTGGATATTGTACATATTTTCAGCGCACAAGTGAAGGAAGTGTTAAAGTATTAATATAAATTAAATTTATCATAATCCATAAGCTTAAGCTTTTGAGTTTATCGGTGATTTAACATATACCTAATGTTTTCCTACTAATATTCCCAACACAATCCTTCTTGTGGTGGAAGAAATGATCTCTCCACCCTTTAGCTCTCTCTTCGAATGGGAGCGGTTGTATCATATAACAAATGAGAATACAAAACTGCAAATTTTCAGGTCTGAGAAGATTTTACTTGTGTACTGTCTATGGTGCTGCCTCCCACAGCTCCATAACTCATGACATTGTAGATGGCTGCTTCTGGAAATCCGTTCGTGATCGTTATAGCATAAACTAACCCGAAAATGGCTGCAGGAATGGCGATGGTGCCCTGCAATGGAAGAATCATTTACATTGTTGCTGTGAATACTCAAATCTCAATTTGAACTTGAATTCTTTTGCTTTGTGATCAAACCTTTTTGAACTCAACAGGTTCTTACCATGGTGTTTAAGGGAGAAGCAATTAGAGGAAGCCCCAGCAAGATGTTGGGTTTTCTAAATGGGTGATGGAAGTTTTAAACTTTAAACGGTTTCTTTACTTTTGTTTGGAATTGCAGTTACAGTGAGAAGAAAACGTGAAATTAATCAGTTCTTGAAACCTCCTTCATGCTGTTTGAACTGATTTTTATCAAAAAGACTATTTTTTCATGGAGGGGAGTAATCAGCAAAAATTACTTTGCGTTTAAAAGAATCTAAAAAATATTTAAAACCGACAATGAAAATACCTGATCTTAGTCATAAAATGAAACAAATAAATACAAAAAGTCTGAATTTAGCATTAAAATGTCCAAATTCCTAAAAGATATCTAATGCAATTAGAAACAGCTGTATTTAAAATAATAATTTAATTTAGCTAAAATGGGATTTATATTTTAACTTGCTAATTGAGTATATTAACCTTACTGCAACAAAAGTTTAGAATTCTATTTAATTTGTTAATATTTATGGTTAAATTTGGATTTATTTTTAATTATTTAGATCCAAATAAGTTCCAACTATCAATATTTATTAAAAGTTTGGGGATACAAATGAAATAAAATAGGATGTAGTGTCTTTTTCATAATTTTTTTAATAGAAATTATAAGTCTTTACCCTTTAAAAAAAATCGTACATTTCATTAATAGATATGATATATTTAGCAATAAAGAATAATTTTCAAAACATTTCTCACTTTAAGCTATGTTATCATCCTTACTACATCAACTTAAAATTAAGCTCAAGAGTGAAACTTAGAACATTTTCTCAACTACAAGAATTTATCATATGATAAAAGTAAAATAGAAGTTAAATTACAAGTTTTAAGGCCGAGGCTGATAGATCCTTAAGTTTTAAAAGGTATTTGAAAATTTTTAACTTTTAAATTCGTGTGTAATAGATTTTTAAGTTTTAATGTTTCTAATAAACTTTTAAACTTTAATAAAGTTTAATATTCTATTAGACATAACTCATGAAAGTTTAAAGATTAAATTTATAAACGTTTCAAAACTATCTCTTAAACTAAAATTTGGTTAAAAATTTCACTAAAAAATGATATGCCAACCAATGTTAGCTTCAACTTTAACCGATTGTTATCAATTAAAATTTCACATCAACTTCCACATAGTACACTCGTTGTCAACTACCTCATTTTTCTGTGAAATTTTAAACAAAATTTTAGTTCAAGGGTACTTTCGAAACATTTAGTAAAGTTGAAAGGTAGTATTGAAACTTTTGAAAATATAAATGTATTTTTGAAACAAGATGTGAAATATAAGAGTATTTAATATAATTTAGTAATTGAATGTGTAAAAGTAATAATGATAAAGTTTCTAAAAAATGAAAAAGAAAAATATTTAGAAACTATTTTAGTTGAATAATATCTAGAGGTAAGGATTCAAACCCATCATTTTTAGTCGAAAACTATGCCTCAATCTATTGAGTCGCGCTTGAGCTTGATTTCACTTGAGATTCAACAATTGAAAAAGTGTCGGTAAGTGCTTAAATCCTTTCTTCTCGACTGTCTCTTAGATGAAATCCCCATTTTTTTTTCTTGGAAAGTCCATTTTCTCGGTAATCAAACTTTGCTTCTTGTACTCGAACAGTTCACTCCCTCGCTAGAATTAGAAAGAATTCTGTTTGTTCCGAGATCTACTTTTAGCGTTCTGTGGAATTCAGATTCGTCACTGTTCGTTCCAGGTTTCACTCTGAAATTTGTTCTCTCTCTCTTTCTCTCGCTCTCAGAAGTTTTAGTTTGAACTCACATTTCCATGGCAAATGCCTGGAAAAGAGATAAGACACCCAAATTACTTTTCCCTATTTCCCTCTTCTTGCTCTTTTCTTTCTCCATCCTCATCATTTTCTTCTTCCTTTTCGGTAACTCAAACCCTTCAGAGCACTCCAGCCCTAGTCTCACAATCAAAGCACATTTTCCATTCCGAACAATCTTCCCTTTCGATTGCTTCAAATGCCCTCAATCGTACCCGGTCATCGCCAACGTCGTTGAAGGAGTTCGATTCCCGTTTCTGTTTTCGATCGCAGATTTGGGGAATTTACCCGACAAGCCCCACAAGAACATCGTCCGAATGCTGAAGGGAAAGCCCTTCCGAAAGCCGGACATTTCAGTGACTATTCAAGAGGTTTTGGAGAAAATGAAGGGCGATTCCAGAGATGGGTTTGTAGTTGATGTGGGTGCCAATGTGGGAATGGCGAGTTTCGCTGCTGCAGCGATGGGTTTTCGTGTTTTGGCATTCGAGCCGGTTTTTGAAAACTTGCAGAGAATTTGTGATGGAATCTACCTGAATAGGGTTGGGGAACTGGTGAATGTGTTTGAGGCTGCTGTATCAGATAGGCTTGGGAACATCACTGTCCATAAGGTATTATCTTCTTGATAATTTCAATCTTTACAGGTTTTTGTGGTTCTGCCTGCTGAACTTACAGTCTCGTTTGTGATTAGATTTGATTAGATCTCCAAACTTTCCATCTCATTCATAAGCTATGTTATCTTCTTGTTAAGCTTCCTTCGCAATACTTAAAGATGCACGATATGCTCACTGATTTTGCTTGTTGCCCAGTTGGTCGGTCGGCTTGACAACAGTGCTGTTTCAGCAACTGGTGCAAAATTGGCATTCAAATCTAATGAAGAAATAGCAGTTCAAGTGAAGTCAATTCCACTGGATGAAGTAATCCCTGATTCAGAACGGGTGCTTTTAATAAAGATTGACGTTCAAGGATGGGAATATCATGTGCTAAAAGGAGCAAAGAAACTTTTGTCTAGAAAGGGCACTGAGGCCCCATATCTCATCTATGAGGAAGATGAAAGGCTGCTGAAAGCCAGTAATAGTAGTTCAAGGGAGATCAGAGAATTCCTTCATTCTGTGGGTTACCATCATTGCACTCAGCATGGTACAGATGCACACTGCACAAAGACTGGTTGAAATTCTTTTTAAAGGCTTGCCCAGAAAATGCCGAACCTACACTTAGAAACCATTTCTTACCAAGAAAGTACGAGTCGTTTCGGGCGGTCTTGTCTTATGATCAGACATGGTATGGGGACTGCCTTGAAAAAGAGCCATTCTTCGTCTTAACTGCTCAGATAAAGTATGTAGCAAACATTTCTTAGAATGTGGAGGGAGTTATTGAAGAAGCCACCCTAGGGACTTTCATCTCGAAGTGTTGTTCAGATTGGATGAATGGAACGCCATCCATTTTCCTTTTTCCACTCGTGTATGAGATTTTGACTGTAGCATTCTTCAGTTTGTTGTAAGTTGGTCTTGCAGATGATAACAGTTATTTTTCCACTAGATTCAGAACTTATCTTACAACATTCAATATTGGAAACCATGTGAATTGGTAACCAGTAGCTCTATTTTTGTTGAGCAGAACAATTCCCTTTCTGTGGTTCTGAATTCATTATTATCAGTGCCTCAGGCAACAATTCAATTCATTTTAGTAGTAACTTGCTTAACCTTCAGATGACATTCAGCTGGTGTAAGCAAGTTGATTCATGTCAGTTTTTGAAAACGAATACAGTTTTAAGAAAAAAGATGACTCCGAAATTCTTTTGCATTTTTTTTCGGTTTTTGGAAAATTGATAGAATCTGACTCAAAACACCAATTGAAATTGAAAAAACTTTCCAAATTGAATCAACTGACAAGTATACCTCAAACAGACAGAATCGAGTTGGTTCAATCAGTTGTCTCTTGTATCTCTATATGTTACCACTGTACAAGATGCGACCATGCCAATCAAAAGATGTGAGAAGAATACAAAAACAATTTTAAGATTACAGTTACAAATATAGACATTCAATTCTCAATTGTATGAATGTAATTCTTACCATCAGTTTGCTTATATGGTGAATGTATGTCTTACTAATTTCAGGGAAGAACACTCTAAATTTGGCTGCCAAGAATGAGCCTCGAAATCTAATCTAAGATATATGTATAGTGCACAGAGAAGAATCTTGAGGTCGAGCGCACGCCGATCTGTTCCCTGCATGGAGAGTTGAACATACAAATATAAGAGAGATCCTCATAACTATATACATCAAGATTGAGAGTAGTTGAAGATATTAGTTGACAATCATTCTTAACTTGTTGCAAACAAATGATTCAAGGCAAGAACTTAGAGCTCAATCCACCACCTATTGAGGCAAATTCTGAGTAAATTTCAAAGTTACTTTTCAGTTTGGACTGATCACAAAGGATTGAACCATCAAAGTTCTCATTTCATCATAAACCTTTCGAATCTCGAGTTAGTATTACCCGAACAAGTTTGATGGACAACGTACCTGTTCTTTATGATTTTTTCGGTCCGCTATTTTTGGAAGGACCAGCTCTTTCCACCATGACATCATACAGTTGCTTCCCATTCTGATCGTCAAAGGAAAATTACAGTTTGTTAACAGAAGTTCCCACCAGTCATATTCTTCAAGTGAAGATCACGAGGCATCTAAAGACTCATTTTACATCAATTATAACTTACAAATATTACTGGGAAGAAGTGCACTTGGCCTTCTGGCTTTGTTTGAGTCTCTTTAAAGTACACCAGAATGGGGAAACTTGGCCACCATAACTCCCAATTCACAAAAGTTGAATATCTGTAGTAAAATCATTTGAGTTTTAACTCACATTACATAGATGATTCATTTGAGGGCATAAATTTACCTACTTCCAACGATTCTTTCCGCCCACGAAGGCGTTTTCACCAGAGTCCTCAAGCTGATCTCCAATTTTTACCTCCTAAAATCACAAAACTGATTTTATCATTCTTGAATCTAGAGAACTTTTGTAGAGACTTGGGTCTCAACAGGATCACCAAAATATTAAAACTCCTTGACCAAATTCAAAGGAAAAAAAACACATTTCCACATTCCATATTCAAAATGTCAACAAACAAATATTTTGCAAAATTAAGTGGACATACCAATGCCTCATTGTCAAAGACAAATCTTACTCGAGTTGCCTGGAAGGAAGAAAAAACCATCAATTGGTTCTTAGAAAAGCATACGTGCATCTTCAATAGCTTATTATATTAAGAAAGTTGGACAGTCATAAGAACTTGCGGCAGATATTTTTCTCAGAAGGTAAAATTTTAAGGCTTCTTTTGGATGTATCTTAAAATCTTGCGAGTGAAACTTCCTTTCATGAAGGTCTAGTCTTTTTTTATTATTACCTGGACTAGTAGCAGTAGTCCAAGAAGACCAACAGGTACTGCTGGTAGTAAATTATCAGTATATGCTAACCCACCAGCCACACCTGTTACAGTTATGTTGCATAAGATGAAGGGGAAGAGTAAATTGCTAAGAAAAGTAGGTTAAAAAAACTATAAAATGTAGGTTCTAGCTTTATTTGGTTAGAGATATAAACATAGTCCCACACTAGATCTTAGTAAAAAAGTAAGGACAAATCCTCATTGATATAAAGTCTTTTATGTTGAATCTAAAAGCAAAACCATGCAAGCTTAGGTTCAGGGTGGACAATACATACAATCGTGAAAATATGAAGAACCCTGATTGTCCTAACATGCCTGAGGAGTGATATTGAAACTACCCGCCCTTCCTAATATGTCAATCCCAGAAGTGATTTTGAAACTACATAACCTTTCTTTCTAGTATGCCAAGTGTCTCGTACAATGTATAGATTAGAAATATTCATAAACATATGTATGTTTTATTGCTAGGTGGCCATCTTTTACCAGGATTTTACAAGGTATAGAGAAAGAACCAGAAAATCTGACAATTTTCAATAATGGTCTTTGACCTTTAAACGTCTGAACTTTTGAATTTAAGAATCAACAGACTATATGATTCTAAGTTCAAACCAAGACTTAGCAGGCAAAGAATTCTCCAGTACCCACCAAGTAGGACTATTGGAATTCTGTAATCTGGATCAGGTATTACAGTCTCTCGGCCCTTGACCCTCCTTCCAATCTAATGAAATGCAAAAAAAGACGAATAGTAATGGACCAAAATGGGATAAACATAAAATTTTTAGTATAGGATTTAAGCTAAGAAAAAGCATCTGAAGTGCTCCGAAATATAAAACCAGCTCGAAAAAGTTCTGCATTTTAAAAGAAATATTGGAAGAAGATATATGTGAATAATTGTCTTGCCAAAAAGAAAAAGGAAAAATCCACCACAGACATTGAAAATAAATGAAGAAAGGTGAGGTAGAAAACCACTGAGGCCACCACAGAGAAGCTACCACCGCTGCTTTTTATGTTTCTTCTCATAAGACTTTTGTCATACAATATATCTCCACCATAAAATGAGCTTCTCAAGTTCCTCTGGGAACCATCCACTTCTTTAACTGATCAAACACATAATTAATTCTTCTTCAGTAACTTAAATCACAAAAATCAACCCCATTGCCGCGAACATGAATTGAGACTGAGGAACCAGATATCAGAATTTGTAAAGGAAAGAAGAAAAGTCACCTCCCTTAAAAAATAAATAAATAAATAAATATATATATATATATATATTGAAGAACTTAGAAATTACGAAACTCACTTGGGCAAGAAAAAATTGGAGAAGCAGACAAGAGAGTGCAGCCCATGATTCGAATTCCCTTCTGTTCTCTGAAAACAAATCAAATTTGCTGTTTTTATGAAGAGAAACGAGGGGAAGTGAAGTTGCCTCATGAAGAAAGCCGAGTTTACATAAATGCCCCTGAGTCCCTTACAAGTGACTATATGGTTGCTCGACTAAATTATATAAAATACTTTGTTTCAAAAATACATTTATATTTTTAAAAGTTTCAATATTATTTTTGAACTTTGTTATACATTTTAAAACTATCCTTTAACTAAGACTTTTGTTAAAATCTTAACATAAAATTGAGGTAGTTGCTGACAAGGCGTCCGTACGTGAAAGATGATGTAGTCTCATTTAAAAATTGAGGTAAATCCATTGATTTATAAGGAGAAAAAAATTAACCGTGAAGAAGTTTACGTTTGTGTTGAAGAAACAAGGAAAACAATCAAACTGTTAATTTTTTTTCTTATAATTAAATCGATCGGTTTGTCTCAATTTATAAGTTAGGTTATGCCATCTTCCACATATAAAAGCTTTGTTAGAAGCCACCTCAATTTTCTGCTAAGATTTTAATAAAATTTAGTTAAAGTATAGTTTTGAATCGTTTAGCAAAATTCAAGGATGATATTGAAACTTTTAAAAATATATAGGTATTTTTAAAACAAACTACAAAGGTCAGACTATTTTATATAATTGAGCCTAGTTAGTTTTGTAATACTAATACCCTTCTAAAAAATTTGAAACCTTTGTGATTAGATTGTATGATTAATGAGTAAAGTCGTAATCTTTTGTCATCTCCTAAGAATTTGCAAAAAGATTAAGATGGGTTCATAACTCTGTATTTTAATTAGACATGAATTTAGCTAGTCCTGGCAAAGATTGACGAGGGCAATAAGGTAATTAGGTGGACTGGATAATGGGCCTTATCTAGTTAAAGTTGCATTATTTCCCACCAACTAAATCACAGGCGAGACGATCACACGCTGCAGAAGCAGAACAAGCTCATCACAAAACTCCTGAATTTCGCTCTTCAAGAAGAAATACGAATTTCAAACCCCACTTGAATGGCATATTCTATATGTTCTTCCACACCCGTTTGCTCCTTTAATGCCTCGAGCAAGCCCAAGCCTGGTATTTCCTTCTCCAAATTAGCTCTTTATGCATCTTTCTGTGAAAGTTTCCTGGTTTTGTTTCTTTTCTTCCTTTTTAAGACGTGTTTATAGCTCTTTCTTGTCGCATTTTGTAGAGGTTTTTGTTGGAAATTCAGTGTCTCGGAAGGCTTTTCAGACAAATGAGGTGTTTCAAAGAACAAACCCCATTAAGCTTCTCTCTTTTGAGGTCAAGGTAAGGTTTCTCTGGTCATTTCTTTCCAACTTCTCTTCTTTCAAATGCAATGAACTGTTTGATTACTGCTGTTTTGTGGACAAATAGATGGAAATTCAGTGGAGTCTGGAACTGAAAAACATGGGATTATCTTTAGTTCTCATCCGGCTTTCCTTGACAAAAGATGTATTTAAGTGCTTCTTCTTGGTTAGGACAAAACATAGGAATGGAATGTTAAATACCAATGAACCCAAGAGCTTCAATTGATAGGTTATAGTAAATTTAACCCAACAAGTAGTTATCAACATTAAATGAGGAGGAAATAACATTACAGGGATTTGAATGCAAGACCTCTTACTTTAGTACCATGTTAAATCACCAATGAACCCAAAAACTTAAGTTGACGGGTGATGGTAAATTTAATCTCATATCATACTTTAACTAGAAGAGTTTTTGTGAACAACCATTAGCTTGGTAGATGAGTATTCGTTGAGTGTGAAATGCAGCTGAAATTGAAAAAATCAATGAACCGATTGTGTACACTCGGCAGTTCGTCTAGTTTACCAAAAATTAGTTTTGATGTTGGTTTTGGCCTAATCCAACCCGTACCAACACCTCTATCACCACATGATAGCTTGAATTTAGGAACACTATTTGCTCTTCTTTTGCAGTTTCTTATAATGTGTTTCAATCTTGCTTTGGCAGGCTTCAGATGGTGCAGGCAGTAACCAAACCACAAAATACAAAAGCATAGTTTGCAAGGATTGCGAGGGAAATGGTAAGTGAAATCCTGATAGAAAATAGAGGCCTCCACTTTTTATTATCTCTTCTTTGTTACCATTAGTTAATATGTGTTTCTTCTGCTAAAACTCTGAACTTTCTGTCAAACTTTTGTAAGTTAGGCCTCGAAGCGATCTGTCAAACATGCTGTCCATTGAGTATTGATGTGCCAACAAAATGGAAAGTTCAGGAAATTCTGACTGCCAAGAGCGCTTGGCTTTTCCTCTCAAATTTTGGTCCTAACTGTTTTTCCAAACTTAAAAGAGATCAGTGGATGGAAATAAATGTCACTTCTCCTAATCTCCATATTGTTCTAATAATAGGATATACTTTTACATATACATAACTGGTCAATCCGGGTATAATCAATTTCTTCATTCTCATTATCCGGCTATATGTAATTATAATTTTTGAGCTGCATTACTCGTCGTTCTGACACTACTTTCTTGACATATTCTCTATTTGATCTGACTCTTTTTAACTGAAGTACTTTCGACTCTTTTTAACTGAAGTACTTTCCTGTCATGAGTTGATTTAAGTTGATAGGAAAACGAGAGTACTAATGTCAAATTTTATTGAGTATTGTTTTCTTCTGCACATTCATTTCTTGGTGCAACGTCTCCCAAGTTCTTGGATCCGCTCAAGATTCCTCGTTTCTCAAAAGTCTGTGTTAGTAGTCTCTAAGATTGAGTTGTTTTTAGGTGGTGGGATGTTTTTTTTTCCTTTTCTTTTATCCCCTTTGGCCTCTTCCCTTCAAGTAAAACGAGAGAGCTTCTGTTGAGTTTTTTTTTTCCTCAATGTTCAGGTGCTATCATATGTACCCAATGTAAAGGAACAGGCGTTAATTCAGAGGATTACTTCAACGGACGGTTCAAAGCTGGTAACTTATGCTGGCTGTGCAGGTATGGATGGAAAAACTCTCACTGGTTTTAATGTTATTTTGTCCACCGCATTCATTACTCAGCCTCATTTTGGAGGTTTGAATTATAATGACATATAAACCAAAGTATAAGTTTAGAATTGCTAGAGACAAAACAATGAGAAAACTTGCAAGTACTAGGGTGGACAATAGTGCCTAAGCTTGCTTCCAATTCATACAAATATAAGTTGCACAATTTGTAAGCTTCCATTGTAAGGGATGTTTGGCTCACAAATTAGGCCAGGGACTTAAATAAGTCAAACTTATGTCATGTGGGCTTAAAGTCCCGTTTCGATGGTCCCGATAAGTCAGCTACTTAAAAAGAGTCCTCTTTGCTGTGTGTCTGCCTTCCGTGAGTTATTTGGTCAGTTATCCTAAGATATGAGTTTAGGAAAGTACTTGGTTATACACCGATACGTATGTATCTTTCTACACACCACCATTATGTTTTTGACAATTAAGAGAGAGAAATGTAGAAAAGGAAAAAAAAACTAGCTATCAAAATTTTAATGGTGGTGTGTAGAAGATACCTACACACCGAGTTTATTAATTCCACTATCTATACAAATCATTGTATCTATTATCTACGAGTTTAGTTGTTATAAGAAGGCGGTCATTGACCCTTCAGCCATATCGAAGAGAATAAACAATGCAAAGTAGATTAGCATCTTATAAATGATCAAATTTGATGTCCTGAACAAGTTAAATGCCATTAACATTGCAGAGGCAAAAGGGACATCCTATGTGGGGGCTGTAGTGGAGCTGGCTTTGTGGGTGGATTTATGAGTACAGCTGATAGTTAGTACTTAGTACTACAAAGTGTGAGTTTTTTCAGCTGCATCAGAATTTGAAGTATTTTCAGTCAATTTATAGTCTACCTGAGATTGAAAAAAAATACATTAGTTTCAGTAAATTTGTATAATGGGTCACTTAATTTCCTAGTTTCCAACTGAAATATGAACATTATAATATATGACTATACTATGATTTTGGGTTTCCTAACAATCATAATTTAACCCCATGTTCTTAAATCATGAACAAACATTCATTCTAAAATGAATTGTGTTGAAGTGAACGATCATGTTTATTGTAGTATTCTATTCTATATTCACGTGCCATTAAATTTCAAGTTTTAACAAACTTTTCATTCTCATCCTCAATACAAATGAAATAGACTTAACAGAAAATGGTTAAACCATAAGCTCTGGAATATTTGCTACTACTTAATACCCTGCTAACCTTATAACCCTAAAACTCTAAACGACCTTCCTTCAATAGTAATACTTGAAACCCTAAACAACCACCTTTCATAAGTGGTATTAGTATTGCCTCTTCTTGCTTGGAAAATAATTTTGGGAGACTTGCATAATAGTTAATATGTTCAGGAGTACAACTAACTTTGTTGAAATATTTGTCAAAATGATTTTAATGTTCAAAAAGCTTGTAGAAAAATGTCATTTTTTTAACAAGATGATGGGAGATTCGAACTTTTAACTTTTAGAGAGGTAAGTATTGCCACATCAAGATTTGCACCAACGATCACTCCACTCAAGATTGTGTCTAAGGTTTTGTAACTATTGCCACGCCCTCCTCCCTATCATTTGGCTCTCCACGAACGACTTCTTGGAAGGATCATGGTTGCTTAGGCCAAGGAAGTTTGAGACATTAACAAAAATGTGATGCCTTAGATGTTTTGAACTACTCGCTTCACTAATGCATGCAACGAGTCTATAATTTGGCTGTTAGGCTAAGGTAATTTTTGAAGTTTTATCATGATAGAAATGGATCATTGCAATTATTGTTCTTGCCCAGTTGAACTTATACTCATTTTGGCAAAGAAATGGCAACCTAAATATAATTCATATACTTTGCGTTATTAATACTAGAGGTGTTCATCGGTCAGTGTCGGTTTTAGGAGAAAATCAACGTCGAAAACCAATTCATCGGAGGTTGTCGGTCGGGGGTTGTCGGTTTTGGAATGCTTTCAAATGCCGATGGACTGACCATACCAACGATCGGTCGGTTTTGGCAGAAACCGAAATAGGTAGAAAAATGGAAGAAAAACAGTGAAAGAGAATGAGAAAATAGAAGAAGAGAAAAGAAAGAATGAGAAAGATTGAAGAAGGGAAGGAGAGAAAAAGTTTGAATACTCCTTCACATAAGAGAGAGAGAAAAGGAGGAACTTAGGGTGGGAGGGAGAGAGAAAGAAGGGGGAGAGAGGAATAATAAAAGAAAAAAAATGATATATATTTTTATTAATTTAAAAGGTCACATCGGAATCCATCACACTTTTTTGCTTTTGCAACAGTCTTGAAAACATGTGAAGTCCCATCAAATCAGCAACATTAATTTTATTTTTTAATAAATGGATGGCATTCAGTCAGTCGGTCTATTTTTTTTGTCATCTAACCAAACCGACAGACCGACTTGTCGGTTTTTAATACAGAAAATCGATTCCGACCAAACCAGTTGTCAAATCGATCGGTCGACATCGGTTCGGTCGATTTTAGTCGGTCGGAGCGGTTTTTCAAAAGTTTTTGTTCACCCCTAATTAATACATTTAAAATATAAAAGATCACATTGAATACTAAACCCTAATAAAAACACTATCAAATAGCTTAATTGGTTAAGGTATATCTCTCAAATCAAAAGGTTGTGGGTTCAAATCTTCATATGCACATGTTGAACCAGAAAGAAAGCTCCGACCAAGATTACAAGTTGACCAAAATACCCCCAGTTAATTTAATCATATTTTCATTTTCATCGAGAGTATAAGAGTAATTTAACGACTCCCTTCACCGTCTTCCCTACATCGCCGCCCGCGATATGTTCTTCCTGACAATCTCGGTATCAGCTTCCCCTTCTTTCAGTGACATAAGGTACTCTCTCTCTCTCTCTCTCTCTCTCTCCTCTCTCTCGTATTTCAATCTTCTTCCTTTCTCTGTTCTCCTACTCGATCAGATTACTGACGTGTTTCGCCTCAATTGGGTGGTAATTTCTGTTCGATTTGGCGAGATTGACCTTCACTTTTCCGTTTCTACAAATTCATGCTAAATACTAATTCGCGCTGTTTCCAGAAACAGACGCATTTAGGAATCAGAGCCTTGGAGAAGGATTTTGGCATTGCTATTCACCCAATCCTTCGCAACTTGAGGGTTTGTAATATCTGTAAGTTTGTTTTTCATTGTTTGAAGTTGTTAACTTCGTCCAATTGCCTATTCCTGCTTCTCTTTGGATTTTTGTTAATGGTTTCTTTTTTGGGATTACCGATTTCTAATCTGGATCATTGGACGGATGTGGGGATTTCTGTTTCATCAAAATTTCTCTCTGATTACGTGACTAGTTTAGGATCCTCGGACTCTATTTTTACTTTCAGAATCGTTTCACAAATACGCGGCCGGGTTAGGGTATAGGATAAATTATTCAGCACGCCGTGATTGCCCCACTTTTATGACGGTTGGATTATGAGAGAAAAGTATTTAACAGACACATTGTGGAGTGGTCACTTTCAAATTTCATACTCCTTTGGGTTACGAACATTGCACATTGCATATTGCATAATGCCCACGAACCGTTTGATGAAATTCCTCTATAAAATGATATATTTGTACATGTTCATCTTTCTTCAATTCCCCCTCAACGTGGCTGTCACTTTCAAATTTCTACTCCTTTGGGATATGAACATGGAACATTGCATAATCCCCATCAAATGTTTGATGAAATTCTTCTAATAAGTGGTATATTTGTACATGTTCATCCTTCGTTCCCCCACATACACATAAAAAAGTTATTCATTGAGAATTGGAACTTGTGGTTTTGGATTCAAATGCAGGTTTACTGTGATAGTTTGTTTTTTTTTTCTGTTCGTATAAAAATTTTGCTCTAGAAGCTTTGATTAGTAAGTACTAGTTGTGATTCAGATTTGTACAATGAAGAAAGGTTTGCACCCTCAAATGCAGTGGATATCATATGTCACTCAGAGTGGCAGATTGATGCACGTTATGATGACTAAGATACACCACGTTGGTAAAGTCTACCACTTCAGAGCAAAGCGCCAATTGGCTGAAAGTGTTGGGCAGATTGCCAAGTTCAAGCGTCGTTACGAGAAGGGGATTACTGAAAATGTTGAAAATGCTCAAAAGTGAGTTTCTAGGCAGCTCAAGGATCAGATGTTTACTTGGGACAGCACGGATTCGACTTAAGGGCATGACCTTGTGAGTGTTAGGAATTTAAAGTTCAATCCCTTTTCATCGCCTAGAATTTTACAGGACACTGAGTTATTTCTTAGAATGGTTTTGATCTGCTTTTACCTTTAGAAATATCTAATCCGCATTCCTATTTTCTGTTCAATAAGTGTGATCGTTTTCCACCTTATTTATCCAATAGTCTAATCAAACTCACCGGCTTGTTATGCTACTAAAAGCTATTACAAATGTGAAGTTGTTGGCTTATAACTCAAGTGGTTTGGTATTTAATACATGCAATGTAACATTGTAAAAGAAAAAAATGAATAAAGTAAAAGAGGAAGTTGAGTTCTTCCTTTGTATTACTTTGGTGTCTCAAGAGGCTCGACTATCAATCACCATGGGTTGGTCTAACGGTCAATAAGGGTCAACTAAATAGTATATGACTTCAAGGGAATGAGTTCGAACTATGGTACCTGCCTACATAAGATTTAATATCTTACAAGTTATCTTGGGGTTAGGTAGTTGTCCCGTGAAAATAGTCGATAAGCTATCATGTTTGGAGTAGTAGTTTAGCTTTTTGACAAATTGTTGCCTTTTTGTTGAACTGCTTACATTTCATTCCACCATACCCTTGCATCCTGGAAAAGGGTCATACGCTTATGGTAAAAGTGTAAAAATGCAGAGAACTTTTTTACAGTATTTGTTTTGGTCATCAACAAACCATTATGACATGTTCTTTCCACAACAGTTATTTTGACTTGTGTGTAATGTTCGGTTCCATTTCTTTAACTTCTTCAAGCTGTTCATTACAAAAACATTCCTAGGCCTCGGAATCTCTATATCCTTTAATATCATTAAATGAAGTGGAGGAAAAATTGTTATAGGTATCGTAAATATTAAATTTAACATTCCTTGATAAGATTCTACATCATTTGGACTTTATATTTCGGTTTTACATGTGTTACTGTTAGTATCTGAAGCAGTCCATACGAGCTGCAAAGGGAAGACATACAAAACTAAAAAGGCACTTCCTTGTACGTCGATAGTATCTGAACCATCCTACTTAGCTACTTCTTCCAGAACTGGAACGTTCTTCCATGTGTCCTCTAATCCATTCATTTGCAATGGGGGCAATGAGAAGACGCTAATGGTCGAGCTCCTACTTCGAATTTCCTTCAAGACCCGTAAAGCGGATACAGTGCTCTTCATATAAAGGCTCTCCATGTACTTAATCTCTGCAAGTTCCTTGGTCGCCTTAAGCAGATCATCAATATTCGTGGTGGTTGCCTTCGTAGAAGCACCAACTTCATTGACTCCATTCGAGCCCGAAGAAGGTTTCTCCTTCAGAGGGAAGAGAAGATCCAGCATCAATTCACACTGCTTCACGAGCGTGTATAGCAGGTCGGTCGTAAAGAAGGGCTGTTGCAGAACTTTCTGACTGTAGGGCAAGCGAATGAGCGCACCAGTCCTTTTGTCATACTTCTTTAGGATTTTCACAAGTCCTATAAAAGGTACGCAAGTTGGCGCTTAGATGATTTGAACAATAAATTCTTACAGAGTGGTTTTCTTTTGGTATGGATAAAGAAATTGATTCAGCAGCGTGTGGCTACAATTTTAAGAGTTTAAAACATTAAAGAATCAGAATATATATCAAAATGAAAGATGGGAAAGACTTGACCGATGAAAGGGTATAACTAAATACATTCTAGCATGCTATTTGCCAACCAATCAATATATAAAGTAGCGAAAGGATAAATGAAAAAGGGGAAAAAAAAAAGTTAGCATAGCATGCAGTTGCAAACCTGTAAAGTTAAGGGCACTATAATTCTCCAAGAGAACCATCTCTCCATGGAAATCCACAATCTCCTTCCGAATTTTGATCATCTTTTCATTGGAATCCATTGCTTTTCCTACTCTATCCTGTAATTCCTGAATTATTCAAGAGCGCAAAGTGGTAGCAGTTTGGTTAACATGGACCTGTATGATGATTGATTGTAGTTTTCAAGAGAGCTGAATTGAATAAACTTGATCTATTGGTACAAATTTCTGAATCCTGAAAATTCTCTCTATTCTAATCTTGAATGAATGTGTATCGGCAACCTAAGTTCTACAGATTAGCACGAACCACACGCATAAACAATTTCAGGAAATCCTGTTTTCAGGAACTACAGGATTAAATGCCTAAATGGATTTTCTGGTGTTCATTTGGCTAGGTGAAATTCCAGAAGTAATCGTATCTACTTCATTAATTGCAAAAGGAATGAAACAAATGAGAGGTTCAATTCAATTTATTATCTCCGAGACCGAGAGTATGAGAAAGTAAAAAGTAAAAGCAAAGAAGAAATACCTTCAATCGAATGATGTACTCTTCCTCCTTTTCAACAAAGAAACTATTGAATTTCTCAAGCTCATCCTCCAACAGCTTAATGAAATTCATCTCCTCGCTCGACGAATCGTCCTTTTCTCCATTCTCCTTACAATCGACTCTCGGCCGCTTGCTCGGCCGGTCACCCCCTTTCGGCTCCACAAGCTTCAGCTGCTTCTTCAATTCCTTGTAGGACAGAAACTTGTCCCGCCACTCCGGCAAAGTTTCTTCGATCTGGTTGCTCAGACTCTTGCCGAACTTCATAACCCCTCTCGGTTTCCGGCGCCGGCGAAACAGAAAAATGAGAGAGAAAACGGAATCGAAAATCGAAAATGGCGATTGTGAGAGAAGAGCAGTTAGAAGAAATGGAGAATTAAGGGAATATAACGGTAAAGGAAGAATATTCGAAGAATTTGTCTTCGAATATCCCTTTTTAATCTTCTTTCAGAATATTTGGGGGTTTATTCTTTCAAACCCATGGATGAGAATTTATATATTTATTTTAATCCTCAATTTCTTTAACTTTTATTTATTACACGTCGGCTTCTGGTTGGTCCCGTGGATTTGATTTATAATATTCTCTAGAACTTTTTTTTTTTTTTTTTTGG
>JAOANK020000053.1:270792-283049 GCA_026257165.2 Telfairia occidentalis | reverse complement strand
CCTCTACTATTTATGAATCAACATCACTCCCTCCCCATTAAAGCTAAACTTAGTGACTCTCATTTCTCTCCTACATTACTTCATAATTAACTCGTCTATATTGGCTTATCGAAGCATCGCTCAGTAGATAAAGACATATACTACTATCGCAGAGGTCGATGGTTCGATCCTCCATCCCCACAAATGTTGAACTCAAAAAAAAAAAAATTGTCTATAATGGCTTCAAACATATATCATTGTCATATCTAACTAGATCAAATACTAACACTCTACTCGTATCCTTAATCTCATTTTTATAAAACTCTAATATTATTATTGGTTTTGCTCCTCTTATCTTATTATTGGCTTTGCTCTTTCTTAAAATTGTATATATCATAGGATCCTTAATTGTAATACTAATTACAATATGGTTTTACAATGGATCAAATTAAAAGATTATGGGTCAAATTGGGATCACCCTTAAAGTAGGGGTTAATTTTGCAATTTTCAACAAATAAATAGTTAATATAAAATTAAATTCTAGGCTTAATCATTAAACTTTCATGATTGTGTCTAATAGATTCTTAAACTTAAAAAAAGAAAAAAAATAGATTCTTAAATTTGTAATTTTGTATCTAATAGGTTATTGAAGTTTAAAAATGTGTCTAATAGGTCTCTTAACTTTCAATTTTGTGTCTAAATAAGTTTGGCTAAATTATATAAAATATTCTTGAACTTTGTAGTTTGTTTAAAAAATACTCTTATACTCTCAAAAGTTTCAATATACTACTATCTTTCAATTTTGCTGAACATTTCAAAACTACCTTTAACTAAAAATTCTGTTAAAATTTTAACAGAAATTGAGGTGGTTGCCAACAAGGAGTCCATAGGTGGAAAATTAACAGTGAAGAATAAATTTACGTTTGCGTTGAAAAAATAGGAAAAAAACCTAGCAGCTAATTATTTTTTCCTGTGTTGGCAGCCACCTCCATTTTTTGTTAAGTTTTTAATAGAGTTTTAGTTAAAAAAAAATAGTTTTGAAACGTTTAGCAAAATTCAAGAATAGTATTGAAACTTTTGCAAGTATATTGGTATTTTTGAAACAAACTACAAAGTTTAAGGGTATTTTATATAATTTAGTCAATAAGTTGTTGTCATATTTGACCTTTTTTTGTAAAATTTATGGATACTAGACACAAAATTAAATTTTACATACGATAGGGAGAATTTTTAATTTCATGTCTAATAAATCCATAAATTTTTTAAACAACGTCAAATATGACATGAATATTTTAGATACAAAATTTAAGATTGGGTTTTCCTCAAAAAAAAAAAAAAAAAAAGAAAATTCAAGGTTCGGAAACGTATTAACTTTTAAATTTTAAATACTTATTAGACCCTATATAAAATTCAAAGAATTATCGTACACAATTCTCAAACTGCATCACTAAAATTGTAATTTAATCTTAATTTTTTTAAAAAAAAAGAGAAAAAAAGAAAAAGGAGAAAAAAAGATGATCACGGTTTCGGTTATGTTAACTGCTATTAACGGTACGAAATTACTGATTATCAACTGGATTCGGTAAAGTTTCAATGGAAGTCACAATCACAATGATATCCTATCCAATCGTAGCTTCTTTATCCTGTTCTATCTGGAATTAGGGCTTTCGATTTCGATTTCGATTCCAATTTCAATTTCGATTCCAATTTCGATTTCGATTTCGATTTCGGCATGTTTCTGTGTATTGATGTTTATAATCTGATTTTTCGCCGAATATGGTGACGTCGGAGAGCTGGTTTTTCGTTTGGATCGATCGATTTCTCTCTTGTTTGGGGTAACCTCTTTGTCAATCATCCCATTTCTGTTCTCCAAGCATGTTATGGTTTTTGGAATTCTTTGATTCCCAATTTTAACGAGATTTAGCTTGAAAATTTAGAATCAATTCATGCGAGCTAATTGAAACATGTGTATTAGAGACTGAACCGCTGCTCTGGATTGTCTGCAGTTGATTAAACTTGTTCATTTGCTGGATTTTGCCCTGTTGCTTGAAAAATAGATCTAGTTGTATGGATCCATGTAGGTCTTATGATTGTCATTGTAATTTGAGTGATTATATGTTGGATGACTGTTTTAATTGATGACTTGAAGGATGATATTTCCTTCATGGTGGGATGTGTTTGTGCTACAATACTTTCAGCTTCTCTTATGATTTGGGTAAGAGCTTGAATTATTTTTGGGGATTTCTTATGAATGGGTGGATTTCATTTATAGACCTAGCTGCAATTAAGGGGTCATGGAAGTAAAAGAAATACCAGTGGATTCTTAGGGAGGGTTCAGCCTTGAAAATGGAGGGAAAGGAAGTAGCTTCATTTTTTCTCCATGGATTGAACCTCAACACATTGTGCTATCCACATTTTTAATTAGGTTATTTGTGCTCTTACTAATAAATCATTTTTCGAGGAAGCATTGATAAAATAATGTCAGAAGTGGACATATTTGAGTGAAAAATTGGGATATTAAAGGAAACAGAATCCAAGATGACCCAAGCGAAAATAGAACTGGATTTTTCTTCGTATGGGAAATTTCTTAACCCATTGAAGCTGTTGGACTCTAAATAAATCTCTAAGTGAATGGTAGGAGCTCAAAGCTCTTAGATTGAGTAGATTAGTTGTTAATCTCATCATTGGAGTTGACTCTTGCTCTTAAAAGTAAGCTCTTTAGTACTGAATTTTATCGGATTTTGGACTGCAAGTTTTCGGATGGCTAAGAGTAAGAGAGTACCATATCGTGAACATATTGTATACATATATCATTGATTTATCAACTGATTGATCATCTATCTTTTTCATTTTACTAAAGTAATTCACCTCTCTCTTCTAATTTTTCATTTGTCATTGTCATAAATGGGCCCATGATATGGAGGGTTTATTGTCCTGAGTTGTACATTAGACAATGACTTACCTGGTAGGTTTATTTCAAACTTCATTGAAGTCCTAAAGATTTACTGTGTTATTGAATTCTGTATGATGAGAGGCAATGGGAAATGGCAGTATCATGATGTTCGTGCATGTGCATTTATTTATCATTACTTAAACTATTTCTTTGTTGTCTGTTCTGTAGTTTATTCTGTACACAGTTTTCAACATGCTTCTAACAGAGGAAGTGTTTGTTTTGGTAGGGGCATTAAACCTGCGCCTGCCATCTCTGGGAATAATCAGAATGCAAGGATGCCAAGCATGACAGATGATTTTTGGAGTACAAGCACATGTGATCTCGACGAGATGCTTACGGTTCAATCTCGACATATCTCATCTATCAGCACAACAAACCAAAACTCTGAACATGGTGGCGGCACTGACAATTTGAGCCATCATTCTGACTTTGTAAATCATGGTAAGCTCAGATCATATTATCCACTGTTTGTTTGATAGCAAAAGAGATGTTCCTTAGCTTGCACGTACATTCTTCATATAGCTTTAGCATCATTAGTTCTGTAGCTGTTCTAGCCTAGTTTTAAGTGAGTCTATTTGTGTCAATGAAAAATTCAATTTGATTACAAAGTTTCTATTCCCGATTGCAGGTTTTGTTCTTTGGACTCAGAGCAGGCTTCGATGGGTGGGAAATCGTGAGTCTGCTAAACAAACTAAAAAAAATCATCTTACAGGATTAAGGTGAGTCTAATTTGGATGCAGTTACGTACTCATTAATTGTCATCAACCTTGCTGTTATATACTTCTGCATGCTTATAATCGAATGAAATCCTTCTCTTGCCGATATATTTCTTGCATTTAATCGAATATTTTCTCATATTATTCTTTAGTTGTTGGAAAATTTATCCATCAAAAATCAGGTAGAAGTTTTTTGAGTAGAACACAGATGCACTTTGGGAAGTCAAATTTCCTGTGGATTTAGTTCTTTCTGAATTTTGAGTCATATCAAATTTTTGTTTCTACCATATGCTTGGTTTCTGTTGGCAGTTGGTATATGACTAAAGAACTCTTGCTGGAAAGCAAAATACCTTTTCATCGGCGCATACCTTTATCTGTGAGTCTCTGCTCTTTGTCTGTCATATGGTGTTTGTTTTAGCTGACTACACATTTAAATCCTCTGCTCTGAATATCTAACAATGATACAATTGACAGGAAATGGTAGACTTTCTTGTAGAAGAATGGGAAGAAGAAGGGCTGTATTATTGAGCCAGTAAATTGAAACCCATCACCTTTTTGCATATCCCATGACCATGATGTGTCCTGTTTCAGAGTTTAATTCATAGGCTACCGCCATAACACGTGATCGGTTCCATATAAGTTAACATACAAAATGACACCACCTGGTTTACTAACCTTCTATTTTGGTACATTGGAGAGCTCTAGGGGAGGACCCAGGTGCGAAATAACCCGAAATCCGAGACCTTCGGAATTACCACCGAGCTAATTTGGTGAGTCCTCTCCGACCATCAGCTAATATTTACATAGTATACATACATATCAAGCTTTCTTCATCGTTTCTTCTACGCATGACAGTAGTTAAAATATGCAGAAACATCAACCTTGCAGTGTGTTTGATGCAATGTTGATCTTGACTTGTTGCAATTGATGTAAAAGAACTGATATTAATCTCTCAAAACAAACGTTTTCTTGTAGTTTTGAATTTTTGATAATACTGAGTTTGATTTTGTGGTGATATGGCTGTCAACTGTGTTGGATGGTAGAGAGCAAATAATAGACAAAGTCAAGTCCCATTGTTTTTTTGTCTGGTGGTTGTGCCATTAAAAGACTAAATTTTGAAAGGTTTATGATTGAAGATGCCAAGTTGCTTCTGAAACTTTTTTTCTGAAAAGAATACTCACTGTTTCAAGGATATGGACCCTACCCTTTGATGAGAAGTTTTATCTCTCATTCTGTTAATAGAGAATGTAGGTAGGAGGAAATGGAATCATTTTTTTGAGGGCATAAATTATATTCTCACTCAGAATTTGTACTTTCTGAGTCACAATGAGAGAAAATTATGTTCTTTGTTTTGATTTTCAATGGTTGATATAATCTCTATGTGGATGGATAGATCTTTGAAAAAGGAAATATAAAGAATTTCAGGCAATTCAAAGTCACTGTTTAGATAATATTGTCACTCATTATGAGTTGGACCAATTTGCAGAAGGATACATTGTAGCTTTAGTTATCTTTTAAATTCATAGATTCAAATTATAACAAGATAATATCGTATAAATTTTTCGACGCCAAATATTTTAGGGTCAAATAGTTGTTTAGTGAGATTAATTCAAGTGCGGAATACTTGTAGTTATTAAGACATTATTTAGATGATATAAATTAAATGATATCTTAAAAATAAAAAAGTTTTTTAGATGATGTAAATGATATTTTAAAAAAGATTCAATTTTCAATTATTTGGTAATAGATCATTTAAACAATGATTTGAAAGTTAAAAATTTCAATTGTTGCCTATCTTCTTCTTTTCTCTCTCTTTACAAATTCGCCATTCAACTGAAAGATTACATCTTATGGTGGTTGCTTGGTTTTGTACTCCAAGAGAAATTTGGATGGGTAATTAAGGGAAAAAAAAAAAAAAAAAAACTACATCCACTAATCAAAAATAAAAATTAATTTTTTTTAGTTCAATAACATGTAGAGTAAAGATTCGAATCTCTGACTTTTTGATCGAAGATATATATCATAGCCAATTGAATTAAGTTCAAAATTGACAAAAATTAAATATTATATCTATATTCAATGAAAATTATTAAAAGAAGGACGTCCTTCTTGACTTTTGGAGGCCATTATAAAAGAGACGAGACATTGTTTAAACACGTGAATCTAATTAAGTTCATAAGGTTAAGGGACCCCTCCAAAAAGATGAACCCAAATGAAGTGAATGGATATATAATTGTAGGTTCTAGAATTTGTTCTTGAATGATGTTATAAGATTAGATTAAGCTCTTTCTTATCAACTATACCAAATTTTCAGAAGAATTATATTAATTAGTTCATTTATATATTTTAGGTGCAAAGTGTCCTATCAATTTTAGGGATGGTAACATAGTAATTTAGGGATTGTTCTAGATGTTATTTTAGAAGAAGGAAAGAAAAAAAAAAATCTTTTTACTTTTATTTTTCCAAAACTTATTTCAAAAATTACAATTGGACAAATCGCAAAAGTCAAAGTTATTGTACGTTTGAAACGACCAATTTTCAAGCTAAAAGTTTTCATGTGGACTACATTTAAAGTAGGGTCATTCATTAAAACTTATTTTTTTTTTTCGATGAGCTTTTTATTTTAAAAAATATTAAAAGTTTAAATCTTATTTTAGCTTCTAAACTTTTAAGTTTATTTTATTTTAATCCCTAAATTTTTAAAATGTCTGTTTTTGTCCCTGAACTTTAAAAAAGTAACTATTTTGGTCTTTATCTTTATTTTATTTTTAACAAATTGATGACAAAACTTCAATTATATGTATAAGCATATTAATGTGAGCATGTATTTAAGCCACATAAGTTGAAGACGAACATTGAATAAATAAATATTATATGACAAAATTATATAACAATGACCAAAATGGTTACTTTTTTTAAGTTCAAGGATCGAAACAAACATTTTAAAACTTTAGAGACCAAAATAGAACAAATTTAAAAGGTCGGAGATAAAAATAAGATTTAAACCAACAATAAATTAGTTTGAGAACAACTTCCAATCATTCCATCACATTTTCTAATCTAAAAATGGGATCAAAAGTATAAATCATATCCCACAAAAATTTTCTAGGTGTCATATATAAATAATTTTATTTTTTCTATAATAAAATAAAATAAGTTGTTATAGATGAGATGAATCAACAAGATTATCCTCCCTTACCCTAAGAAAAAAGGTTGTATTGTATGAGAAATTGATTTAGTCAAACTTTGGAAATGAAATGATCCACTCATTTCCCTTTCTATATATATCCATTTTTTTCATATGATGAGAAAATTCAAAGGAAGAAAAATGGGGAAAGGAAGGTTCATGCTTTGCCACCCATTTCCAATACAACGAATTTAAAAAACAAAGGATAATATTCATCTTGAAGATACACACACACATACTTTTGAAATCCCTAAATTAAAATAATAAATTATAATATATGGTTATAATGTGAACCCTAACATGCTTTTTGATTGCATATAACTTTTAATTAATTATGGGTTTTAGTATATTTTAATAATTGGGTATGATTTGAAAACCAACCTTGGGATTCATTACATTGAACCTTGCCCTTCCTAAATAATGTTCAAACTTCAACAAATAACTTATCCAATAGACCAAATAAAACCATGTGATATTCTCTCTCATTCTTTCTCTCTCTCTCTCTCCACATGAGAATTTGAATTTTTTTTTTTTTTTTGAAGATTCAATGTGATATGTGGAGATTGCTTGTTGATTTAATGAATCTTGATTTTTGATATTGTAATTTGTTATTTTTTAATGTGTAAATTTGTTTTTTTTAGAAAAAAAATCAAAGATGGATGAGAAGACTATATATATCTATCGGGTTTAAATTAAATTTAATGTGATTTTGATTGATTCTATGGTATTGACGTAGTACCTTCGCAATTTTTTTTTTTATAAAAAAACTTCCCATATGTATATGACATACCTAAAACTTATATTCAATGTATATGTGCTAACATTTACCTTATTGTAGAAAAATATGATCTTGCAAAAACAAATGACAATTTATTTACACACATAAATATATATGCATGCACCTTAAATCTTGATTATATTTTGAAAGAGATAGAGAAAGACAATTTGAACAGCTCAAATAACATTAATAACCTTCTTTACAAATCGAATATTATTTGAATCTCTGCTCTTTATTGTTATATTCTAAAAGAAAATAATAGAGAGAAAGTATTAATGAGTATAAAATAATTTTACCTACGAATAGAATCAAATAAATTAATTGTCCTCAGCGATTCTTTTAACTAGATTTCAATTGTCAAAAAGTAGACGCTAATTAACTTTTAAGTTTTGTGTTTATTAACGATCAAACCTAATCTTCCTAAAAAAAAATAATCAATCCTAATGCAAAAAAATTAATTTTAATTAACAATAGTCATGTATTAATTTTGACCAAAAAAAAAATAGAAAATTAAGAGAATTTTTTAGCTACACTAAATGAACTTAAACTCATCCAATCTCATATTAACATAAAATTGAAACTTTTAAAATTACATAACCTAATACATAATGAAAAATATATTTTCTTATCTCATCTTAATAATATTAAATTAATCTCCTCTTTGATCTATAAAAATTAAACAACATTCAAAATATTCATAGACATTATTATTATAATGTAATTTTTGCCCTTTTCCATCCCCCATTCAATTAGGTTTCCTTGAGATTTGCAAAAGGAAAAAGAAAAACATATCACAAACAAATTAAAAAGAATAGACATACAGAATGACAGCTTGATAAGGGTATGTTTGGCTGTCAGTTAATGAACCAAGATAAGAGGTTCACAAGTGGGAGTATAATTTTTTTCATTTCTCGATTGCCATAAATTTTTTTTTTTTGGTCAATTTGAGTAGAACTCAATAGATAAGATATTTGCCATAATTTATAAATCGTTAATTTGATTTTTTGACTTCGTAATTGTTGAACTTACCAAAAAGTCAAACCGAGCATAACTCAATTGGTTAAAGTTATATCTCTTTGACCAAGAGGTCATGAGTTCGAATCCTCCACCCCACATGTTGTCGAACTAAAAAAAACACTTACAAAAAAACAATCTCCTCTCAACCAGCGTATATAGTCCACGAATTAAACGTCTATTTTTAAAAAAAAAAAATTGGAGGTTCAAATATCTATCTCTAAATTTGTTATATCAAATATATTTTCTTTTAAACTTATTGATATTTTAATTATTTCCATAAATCAAAAGAGATTTGACATAGATATAAATAATCAAGTGCCATGAAATATTTCATATGAAAGAAAGATTCTTTTATATTATTGTTGTACCTAACTTTTATTTTTTATTTTTATTTTTTGAAATCAACCCTTTACTACAATTAAGTTTATGTCCTACGGCTATAAAAGTAACATTTTATAATATTTTATGTTAGGTATATGTTTTAATTTTTACAATAATAACAAAATTGGTTTATAACATGAAATATATTTACCATAATTTTTTTATATATATTTTTAGTGTAATTCTACACTTTTAAATTCAAAATTTAAAATCTAGAAACACATAAACATAAAAGAGTTGTTTCCAGAATTTCTATTGTTTGGATCACAAAATTCGAGAACAATTTTAAAAAACAAACTCAACAAACAGATTGAATCCATTTGATTGAGTGAATTTGAAAATAAAAAATGGAATCTGAATTGCATACCAAACGGACCCTAATATATTAAGGATGGCGACAAAAATGTGTAAGAAATTAATTTTATTTACAAGGAAAAGTTAAAATCAATTATGTACTACTCAAAACGTACAATTTAATAATGGATGAAAACATATAGTACTACTACATATGTCAAATAATAACGCGTCAAACTATTCAAATATCGCATTAATTTATAGTCATGAAAAGTTGACAAAGTAGAATGAGAGAAAAGAAATGAAGAGTGAGAAACATAACTCGTTTTTGACACGGGTTGTGTTATTGTCTTGTCTAAAAGCTTAACATCTATAAATCTTTTACTAGAGATCATAATATTCACTAAAAATGAGTTAATAAACAAAACATCAACAACATAATTGATAATAATAAACCAAAGTTCTTCATTTAAACGGTTCTACTGAAATGTCACTAGTTAAGTTATATATATGTTGGGATTGTGAAACCCAATCATTAATAGTGTTGTTCGTGGAAAGACTCTCGTCAAGTGGATAGATGACTAGATGGAGAGAGAGGGGAGAGATTGGACCATGCAGAGCCAACTACCTCGAGGGAACAGCGCCACAATGCTTGACAGAGTGTCACAATGCTGTAAAAAAGGCACTAAGAAGAATCTGGGGCACCATGGTGCCATGACTACTACGTTGCGGCGCTAGCGCGAAGTTTCTGTGGCATCTGATTAATTTTTTAAAGATGTCATAGTTACTGCAGCTTCCCCCTTTCTCTCTCTATATATATTGTACTTTAGGTCATTTAACGAATTATTGTGTGTTTGACCCTTAAGAAAGCGGTTTACTCCCTAATGAGGATTTTAGCTCTTTCTTTGGTTTCATTAACCAAGAGCAATTGTGAGTGACGAGTGTGTTTGACGAGGTGAGTGAACCCATTTGTAAGGTCTTCGACTTCAGTGGAACTTGTATATATTTGTAGGAATGGGGACGTATAGCAATGGTCTCGTTGGGTGAATCATAATAAATCTTATGTGTGTCTAATCCCCCCACCCTTAATCTCTTTGTGTTTTGTTCTTTTTTATTATTGTGTATTTGTTCTCTGCACTAAAGTGTGGAAGGAAAATTGTTTTAAGCTATTGAGGTTTAGGTCTAAGAAATTTTTTGTGTCCCTTATCTTTCCAACAATATATACTCGACCAAAAAGTCGGAGTCCAACTTCCACATTTTGTTGAATTAAAAAATAAAGTTCTACAAAAATAAGAAAAATTAATAGGAAGTTAATTTGATTCCAAAACAAATACAAAAATTAAGAAGAGAAATTCACGTCGAATATTATCTTTGCTACCCAAGGAATAAAATCCAACATATAAAACGTAAAGATTTTTTTTTTAACATAAAAAGAAAATATATAACCTAAAACAATATTTCATATGATCATATTCAATGCAAAATAATGATTTGTTTGATCAAAATTTTATATACTTCAATAGCAATATATATATATATATATTCGTTATGATTCAACAAAAAATTGAACAAAATTCATTATGTCAATTGAAAAATCTTAAAATAATAACTTATTTTAAACAAAAATGGTATATTTCTAATCTTTCTTGTAAACGTGGGTGGAATTCCATATTATTCAAAACATATTCCAATTCAATCCACGAATGTAAATATAATCTCAAATATCCTACTATTTTCGATAAAATTCTAATTTACTTCAGAAATTAAAAAAAAAAAAAAAAAAAAAAAAACCCTACCCTGTCGAGCTTTTGTTTAAAATACTTAAAAATGCTAATTTTTCATAGAAATAGTATTATTATTTATTTCGATATCATTCTCAATCCAACAATATCATTATTGAGTATTATATTTATAAAAAAAATTAAGACGACCCAAGATGATCTAATTGGTCAATAATTATTAAGTGTTACATTTATAAAAAGAAATTAAAATTAACCTAATTCTCTAATATATTGATGAGGATGGTTGGAAAAGAGAATAAAGAGAAAACTCCTAATCATAAACATATTTGTGAATCACATGTAAATGATTGAAATGAATGAAAATAATGAATTTTAAAAAGAAGCTAAAAGTTTGGATAACATGATAAATAAGAAGTGGGGGCAGAGAAAAATAAAATACATTGAACTTTTAACCTATTCTTGAATTTCTTTACAAGGCCTTATTATTCTGACTACTCAAGCAATTTGTCTACTTGGACCTACAAATTGAGAAGAAGAAAAAAAAAATTCTATGATATCAGATTCAGATTCATTGCACATTTAGATTATAAAATTTGTGAAAATTAAGAGAACCATATATGGCTTAGAAGGCCACCCCATATGACCTTTGTCCTTCTTCAAAACCTTACTTTTAGGCCACGTTTACTTTCCTTCAATTGGAATAGAGACAAATCAAAATGAAAATCAATTCGAACGAGAATATTATTATTACTTTGATGTTGTTTACTAGGAGTTGTCTGGAATCGGAATCAGAAACCTATGGTTTACTTTCATTTGAAATCAGAATCAGATAAATGATTATTATAAAAATAACTTTTTATATTTTAATCAATTAAAAAGCTATGACAATTATTAAGAAGAAATGAGAAGTAAAGTGTGTAAAACAATTAATGAGTATGGTGTGGGCCCACGAAATAGGGAATGAGAATGAGATTCATCACATTTTTTTTAGGGAATGAGATTGTCACTTTTTTGGGGAGTGATTCTCAAATTTGAGATGAGTCCCACATTTAATTCACATTCTTTAATTTTGGTAAACACTATCAAAGACAATGAAAATTTTCATTTCATTATGATTGAAAGAAAGTAAATGGGGCCTTAATTTAATTTTGTCTTATAAGTTAACTTCTCTATCTCTCTAAAGTAGAGTTTTTTTTTTTTTTTTTTTTTA